>LBNU01005349.1:84090-102653 GCA_014162995.1 Artemisia annua | reverse complement strand
GTGATGTGTCGTTGCGGTTTAGCAGTATTAATGCCTACACAAGTTCTAAATTTATATTTAGCCGACTTATCAATAACACACACACTTAACGAGCAGTGTACCCGGTCAGTTTGCATATAATGGTAAGTAGAGTGTCGATCACTAAGAGTGGAACGTATTATCTAGTTATCCTAATCAGTATTTTAATATCCTAAGTTAGTTTTACAGCCTAATCTAATGCAAGGGTGTTCAGCCTGAGAGACTGGCACAGTTTGGTTATTTATTAAACAGTAAATTATACTAATGAGCACGAATCAGCGAATAGCGTACACGTACACAGATAGTTAATAGAGACTATAAGAAGACCTGTCCTGATAATTAAGTAGCTTGTCACTTGTTTTATTGCTAGTTTTATATGTAGTGTATATTAGTTAAACCTTTCTCGTTGGTTTCATTATATCGGCGAGTAAACCCTTAATGATTACATATGACTATCCTATTTATCCAAAGACGTCAGATTAAGTAGGCGATGAATGGGTATGGCAGCCCAAGCAGTGCTCAGCTAGACACAGAGGTTATCAAAGCACTAATATAAATTCACCAAAGACATCAAACATATAAACTTTAATTTATGGGAAAGCAATTTTAAGGCGGGCATATGATTTTCCGCAGTCACATACTACCGGCCATCAATCCTGATGAATTAAAGCGTACTATTACAATAAAACAAAACTAATTAATGAATTAAATACATGCAGGACCTTCTTACAGCTCTAGTATCTTCGTTTGGGGTGTGTCTTGTGTTGCTTGTTCGTCTGAATTCGGCTCCTTAGGGTTATGTTGCACACTAAATTTGTCTAGGTCTTGGGGTATTTATAGTTTCTGGCTTAGGGTACGATGCGGCGCATGCAATGAGCAGATGCGGCGCATGTACTTAACTTCGCGTGGGGTCCAAGATTAATACATTCTGGAATATTCGTACACCGTCTTCAGATGCGGCGTAACTTGAATCTTTATGCGGCGCATGTCCTTCAGTGTCTTGGATTGTATCTGGTGAAGTCTTGATAGTGATACGCCGTATGTCAGAAGTATAATGCGGCGTATCTGGAGTAGAACAAGCTTGATCTTCTTCGTTGACCAAAGTTTCATAAGCGGCGCATGGTAGAATTCCATGCGGCGCATTCTTCAAAGTCAAGCAATGGTCTCGAATTCATCTAAGTATGATATTGCGGCGTATCTATTGAGTGAGATACGGCGCATCTTCTGGATTTCAGTCGACTTTTGACATCTTGCTCGTTTTGCTCCATAATTAGTCCAAAATCGCCAAGTTTCACCTATTACCTGTTTTTACCTGAGAATCACTAAAGTAAACATTAAAGCACCGATTCTCATATATAATATAATAAAACAAGTCAAATAAATAGGATAAATGATGATGATAAAATGTACTTATTTGAGTTCGTCAAATATCCCCCCACTTGAACTTTACTTGTCCCCAAGTAAACCCTGAGATTTTACTTATGAAAATGTATCCTAAAAGGTATTAGGATTTATTTTTATAGTTAATGCACGTATTCGTCTTATCATAATCACACAACCAAACACTTAACGAAGTAGAAACAAAAATAATTTTTCAATATAAAAACAATTCTAAATCGTTTAGGTGCTTAGCTGTGACGAATATTCTATTATGAGCTTGACAAGTATACGCATCTCCTCCACTAAAGCTAAGGAGTAACAAGTCTAAAGCGGTAAAAGGGTTTTGAGGCTTAAGGGTTGAACCTAGCTTCGTTCAAACATCTCCTGCACAAACTTAGCAGATCGCTGGCGCGAGTCCTAGACGCTTCAACTAACGGATGGTCACTAGTGCACTTCTTGGATCGCTGGCGCGTTATTTGCATAACGGATGTTCACCAAGTCACACGCTAGATCGCTAGCGCGTTAGTTAATTAATCTAAAACTCGGATGGTCACTACCTTATTCATACATTCAATATTCTTAATTGGCCATCATCATATTCGGATGCTGGAAAGCTAACAAGGAATATAACAATACGGTTGGGTAGGGATAACATTTAGGATATAAATTGGTGTAAAATAAAAAATAAACAAAACAAATAAATTAAAATCCTAAGTGTGGTTAATTACTTTCCCAACCCTCCCATGAATAAGACTCATATGATTGAATAAGTCACGCTTTTGACTCATGTAACTCACGCTTTAGGTAGACACGAATTATACTCAATAAAATCTTAAACAAAGAATAACCTTAGTTGGCGTTCCCATAACGGCCAACTCCCATTCAATCCATAAATATAATATACAACAACAAATAGTGGCGATATCTCTCACTTTACAAAACTTTACATAAGTTGGTTAAAACAAACTTCCAACTTCTTCTCTTTCCTTTCTTTTCTATTTTTTCGATTTTTTTTAACTGTGTAAAATTTCACAAACTTTTTCTATCATGATTTTTCCGGATAATTTCTCCATACTTTTCATAACTTTCAGAAATAATTGTAATAGTGAAAGTAGTAAACACACGAAAAATAAACTAAAAATAAACAATATGTACTTTCACTCCAATTGCATTGTGCAATTTCCCGACCTAACAAAAGATAATGAATTACGCACGCGAACACAGGTAATGTAAGGAAACACACTTTGCCTAAAGTAACTAACCACGGATTTTAATCTATAGGGTAGGCTAAGGTGTAAGGGTGTAACGAAACATTTTAACAAAGGTGTAAGAAACGAAAGGAATGGTTCTGAAGGTTTTTCTAGGGGTATCTTACTCTAAAAGTGAGAGTAAACGAAAGGGTTTATACGGGGGTTAACTAACCAGTGTAGTTAGTTAATATCACATAACATATAAAGGCTTTTTGGGTGTAATCCTAGAAATTTACCAAGTTAGACAAGTCACTCCAATTATATCGATAATACTCATTATGGTGGTCTCAAATAGTATACAAGCCAAGTTCTAAAGTTTACAAGTCACCAGCACACTAAAGTTTTTGGTTTTAAGCAAAAATAAAGTTATGTGTGCGGCTATGTAATTTAGAATTAAACACAAACATGCTAAAAATTTTGAATTTTGATATATTAAATGCATTTTAAGCATATTTTGAAAAAGTTTAGGACAAGTAAGCGTTCTAATTCTCCATCCCCCCACTTAAGTTAAACAACGTCCTCGTTGTTTATGTTAAAGGTTTAAAACTGGAAAATAAAAGAATTAGAACAGAAAAACTCCCCTGATATTTGCTCGGAATGATCCTCCATTATGCGTTTACGAGCAAAAATCAACTTTCTTGTGGATGAGAACGTTTAAGCTTCATAAGTGATTTTTCCACAAAAAGTGCAGGGATCTATAATACCACCTAGACTTTAACACACCTGAGTTAAGAAGGTTCAATCTTGCATAATACATTAGTAGTTAGTAAAAATAAAACCTAAAAAATTAAAACTGTAAATCATCAGGTCAGTCGATACGCCGTATCTTATGGAAGAAGATGCGCCGTATCGAGCCTGGAATTAATACGAATCAGAATAAAAGATGCGTCGCATCCTTAACCAGGGATGCGCCGCATTAAATAAACTGACACATCTTGGGGAAAGATGCCGTATCTTGGGGAAAGATGCGTCATACTCGAGTTATTAAACGTGTTGTATTTTATAAAACTAAAACACAATACGCCGCATCTGAGAGACAGATGCGCCGTATCGTTTGTATCAGCACAATACAACGACAGCAGTTAGTACGAGGAGAGAAAAATAAAATAAAAAGAAAAAGAAAATTACAGAAAATAAAAACACACAAAAACAGTAAATATGCAAATTATACAATGAATGCAATCTATCTAATATACAACAAGTTAGTGGTTAGAATCTAAAAACCTAATAAAAAGAAAAACCTAATTAAAATACTAATCAATTTAACAGATAATAACAATTCTCTCCCCGGCAGCGGCGCCAAAAACTTGATGCGCGTGATGTGTCGTTGCGGTTTAGCAGTATTAATGCCTACTCAAGTTTTAAATTTATATTTAGCCGACTTATCAATAACACACACTTAACGAGCAGTGTACCTGGTCAGTTTGCATATAATGGTAAGTAGAGTGTCAATCACTAAGAGTGGAACGTATTATCTAGTTATCCTAATCAGTATTTTAATATCCTAAGTTAGTTTTACAGCCTAATCTAACGCAAAGGGGAGTACAGCCTGAGAGACTGGCACAGTTTGGTTATTTATTAAACAGTAAATTAAACTAATGAGCACGAATCAACGAATAGCATACACGTACACAGATAGATAATAGAGAATACAAGAACACCTGTCCTGATAATTAAGTAGCTTGTCACTTGTTTTATTGCTAGTTTTATATGTTATGTATATTAGTTAAACCTTTCTCTGCTTTGTGGTTTCATGTAGCGAACTTTGTGACGTTTTTTGTCAAAATTTATTGTCATTAAATGGAAGAGAGATGAGGTTGCTATATCTTTGAATGGATTTGCGGTTCTTAAAAGTGATGTGCATTTGCCTCATATACATCTCCTTCAGCATATTGGAATTGAATGGATCTCTCCCTATATGAGATAAAGTACTTAACTTGTTAAAATGTTTAGCAACAGAAGTCTCATTTTGAGATAAAGAGTTAATTTTATGGTGTAAGTTAAAAATTACAGACCCATCAACCATGCTAAAAGTATCTTTCAATTCATTCCAAACTTCTGAAGCTCTTTTAAAAAAACATTTGACCCAAAAATAGTTATTCAGATATAGAGTTTAAAATCCAACAAAAAACAATGGCATTCACTCAATCCCGCTGTCTATCCACAACCTCAACAGTAATAAACATTCTGCATGTGCCATCAATAAAACCAATTTTATTTTTACCCAAAACAGCTAAAAGCATAGCACAAGACCAAACATTATAATTTTATGTCCCTCTTAGTTTGATGGACACAACAATTAAAGAAGTTGAATTATTACGATGTAAATGTATTGAGTGACTTAAATCCAGTTTACTTATTAAGGTGACAAGATCATCCTCAAAATGAAGAAAAACCTCATACTCATCATCAGTGTAACCATGAACAGACATGATAACAAATAACAAATAGAGACAAGCGCAAAGCACTAATCAAACACTCAAAAGAGCAGAGAAAGAAGTTTCCAGGCATTCCTTACCACTAAAGTGGTAGGTCAAGGGTGCACACAAGCAATCTCAACAATAAAAAACAGAACAATAAACAAATAACAAAAAATACACAAACAATCAATCCTCAACTTCCAGTGTGTACCAATGTATCCTCCAGCAGTTTAATGCAAGAAAATAAAAGACGTAAATTAAAGAAAGAGAGCGTGAGACATGTTAAAAAGCACGCAAAATATAAAAGCATTGGAAACCAGACCTACTACACACTTGACTCAATTAATGAACAGATATAGCAGATAATAATCGATCCAATTAACCCAGATCCAAGAACTAGCAAACCCTAATTTCTCAAAATTAGCTTAATCTCCCAAAATCACTTCCAAAAGTACCAAGAACACCAAGTCTATCGATTAAAGATACTTAATGGACACAAGAAGCCTTTAAAGATGAAAATCCCCAAAATACCCAAACCTTAATTTTTTCAAAAATTAGGCATTTTCAAAAAATCCTTTAGATCTAAACGATTAGACAACAGATGTACCAATTAACAGGGGTAATTGAAAAATAACAAAGTAATTCAATAAAACCCCAAATTTATCAAAACCCTAAAAATTTTAAAATTCATTTTCAGAGCAAGATAGATCGTAACCTGGCTCTGGAACTATGTAGAAAAACATAACTAAATACTTCTTATTATATTAATAATTACAATACAACTAAGAATGTTCTCAAACAGTTAACCAAATCAATACAAATCACCAAGACGACAACGGAATGAATCTAAATATTGATCAAAATAATCAAAAACTATCTAGGGTTTTTTAAGAGAGAGTGAAAGTTATCAGGTTTTAGAGAGAGAGAGTTTTCCAGAATGTTGAATGAGAGTCAAGCCAAAAGTGAGGCTTTTTATACATCTGATTCTTCAAGTTTGACATATTGCAATCCAGGTCCTTCTTTATTTTTAGAATGGTCCTTCTGTGTTATTCCAACATTAATATGACCTCATGTCTTTCAAGATAACTTCACAATCAGCACAAGTATTCCAAGCACACCCTTTGGACTATAATTGAAGAGATAAAAATACAAAGTTATTCCTTAGTTTATAACCAGTTATCAGATTAACTCCATATATCTTAACAAGTACTAAATTTACTTCCGTGGAGCGTTGATAACAAGTTCATATTATGGGGGCAAAAGAGGAAAGAGCACTCCCCAGGAGTGGTTTGATATTTCTTCTTTATGGCTCTTTTTGAAAAGATAATTGATGAAATCAAATATTGTTATATACAAAGATATGCTATGTTACTACATTTTCTGGTAAAGTGAAGCCATTTGCATTTGTGGCTTAACAATCAGATGGATCTTTTATATTAATTTTTCTTTTTCAGGGTATAGTGGATATGTCTTATCTCAAGTGAGTCAAATGGGTCCAAATACAAAATATAGAGGGCAACAGGTCAAGTGGGTTGGATGGGTTCAAAATCAAGAATGTCAGTGTTGTATTCATGTAGGTATACAAAAAACTATGCATGAAGTTGTACTTTCTGGCCATATTAGTGGTGTTGTATATGTCAAGTGGGTTGCATTTGTGGCTTAACAATGTTTGCATTTTGTAGTGTTGCGATTTCTGGCCATATTGGTGGTGTTGTATATGTCAAGTGGGTTGTATTTGTGGCTTAACAATTTTGCCTTTTGTAGTGTTGGGATTTTTGGCCATATTGGTGGTGTACTGGTGTTGTATATGTCAAGTGAGTTGCATTTGTGGACTAACTATGTTTTCCTTTTGTAGTCTTGTGCTTTCTTGCCGTACTGGTGGTGTTCTATATGTCATGAACTAGCTCTACAGAAGCATACTGAAATGTAGATAGTGTTCGTGTTGAGATGTGACTAAGAACATTTAAGTTGATTTTGAGTTATTTTATGTCTTATTTACATACATGTATACAATATTTTTAATACCAATTTTCCAATATATTGGGAAGAGCTTTTACTCTTTAAGAATGCGTTAACTTGTTGTGGTTGTTTTGTGTTTTAAATTTTACCAAATTTCAGTTATATATGACATCATTTGATTTCAAAAGTATATTGGAAGAATTTTGATTCTGAAGTATAATTAGTTGGTTATATTTTAAGTACAAACGTAATGAACAGCAATCTATGTAAAATATACGTCATCCGAATCAAACAAACATACAACCAACTCACTTGGTAAAAAGTACATCAACGCATGGCGAACCCATGATTTGTATTTCTTTTCAAATGGTTGCTTTTCAAGACATCAAAATTGGATATCACGATGCACGGACATTTTGTACATTAAAAGTTACAAGCATAGTAGTACGTTTATAGTATCATTGACTTATTACGTATTATTCGTTTCAAAAAATAATCCAACCTTTTTATATTCATTGTTCGTTATTATTTTATTCGAACACATAATTTCTTGATGCATAATCTCTTTAAAAACCCGGTGATTTCACGGGTCTATAAGCTAGCTTATAATATATTAGCCTTTATAATATTATAAATTTTATGAGCATTTATTACAAGATTTTTAGAGCATTTATAATATAATAAATTTTGTGAAGATTTATGAGCATTTGTTACAAAATTTGGAGATTATTTTTTTATTTTCTTAGTATAAATTTTAAGAGCATTTATAATATAATAAATTTAACAATATTCGTAGTATAAAATTTATGAGCATTTATTACAAGATTTTGAGAGGGCTTTTTTTTTAATCATTTTAAGGTACATTGAATATCCACACTTCTATATATATCAAGTCAAGAAAAATCATACTAGTGCAACAAAAATATTACAGTTTTCAGTTTGTGCGTCTATAGTCTTTAAAAGATGGGGAAAACTTTGTTGAAGACGGTGTTCTTGTTCACATTGATGTTCTCTGTCATGGGTACGTATTCGTATCCCTAATTTCTTATTTGTTTACAAGTCTAAATGCTAATGATATATGTTTTGCAGGATGGCAAGTCTCTAGTCTTTTAGGGGACAGAGACCCGTTAGTGAGTCAACAAGCGCTATCATTGAGCAATGATAAAGGTTCACATTGTGATAGTAATGCCGATTGCAATGGTTATATTTGCAGAGTTGGTATACCGCGTTGTTGTAATAATGTTTGCGATTGTATTTGTGAAACTCCTCTTTTATTAGGTTAAATATGTATGTGTAATAAGTCGTTAGTCATTGCCATCAAGATCATCAAGATGCATCAACCAAAAATTGGTTTAACTTGTTTAAATACTTTGTGGTATTTATTTGATTTGGAATGAATCATTTTGAGGTTGAAATAAGATAATATTTAATCGATTGTATCTGTTGTATGCGAATTTATGAAGACATATATACTATATGCTAACTTTAATATATACTTAACAAGTTTTTTTTTCCAAGATTTAAATTCAAACTAAACACAATTGTACACCGACAAAAAATATTATACAAGTTCATATTTGATAGAAACTAATGCAAGTAAATGTATATTACAATCATCGAAAACTAGTAGTATAATACAAATGTATCTGCTCATTCGCGGTTTTATTCAATTCAACTCCCTACACACTTGTCTATTATTTTTTCATGTAAATTAAAACGAGAGAAATGTTGAAAACAAATTCCGGCGATTCTTAAGTACATAAAAGCAAATCCACCAAAAAAACCGACCCGAATCGACAAACCGACCGAAATCGAACCGAACCGAAACGACCTTATTTGGTTCGGTTTCGGTTTTGTATATTTATTTATAGGTTCGGATCGGGTTTGACCCGATATGCCCCTACAATATATAAGTGGAGCTTGGGGAACTGTAGCGATAACACATGTCGTCGCTAAAGATGCCACTGCCCATTGGGCCCACTTTTTCAACGTACTTTTTTTGGAAAGAGTTTGACAAAGAGACCCATACGCTAAATATTTTCCCAATTTAATACTATCCCCGTCCCATAAAAAATGTACAGTTTGACTTTTTACGATATAACTTGTTCAACTTTGACATTAAATACTTTTATGAGTGTTATACAATACTTGAAGAAAAATACATAAATGCATTGGATTTTAAAGTATTTTCATTGATATAATTTTTATCAAGTATTGTATAACACAAATAAAAATATTTAAGGTCAAAGTTGAATAAGGAAAACCAAAAAAAATCAAATTTGACACTTCTCATGGGACATAGGGTGTAACTTTTTTTTTTATTAAATCATCTTGCCAAAACGAAATAACCCCGCCAAAACCTTTAGCGACGACATCTGTCGTTGTTAAAGGCATATACCTATTAAATATATTTTTTTCGAAAAAGAATTTAATTTATTAAAAATTAAATTAGAAAATAGTTAAATAAAAACTTTTAATGGATGTATACCTAGCGACGACAGTCGTCGCTAAAAGTGTATAGTAATTAAATAATATTCATTTTTGGGTTGTATAGTTTTATTTTACTAAGAAAATTTATAAATGATTAAATATTGATTTAATATAAAAACGACAAAAAGTGATAGTCCCANAAAAAAAAAAAAAAAAAACATAGAAATCCCCCATGTAAAATACGTTATATACAATAACTTAAATTAAGAGAGTTGTGTGTCTATCGGCAAACATTCCACTCATTGAAAGCCTAAGTCGTTAGTTCGAGTCCTAGTATAGCCAATATACCAATCAACTCTCTTTTTGAAAAAAATTAGTACTAATATAACTATTCCTTCCATCACAAATATTCCTTAGTTTATAACCATTTATCAGATTAACGCCATATATCTTAACAAGTACTAAATTTACTTCCGTGGAGTGTTGATAACAAGTTCATATTATGGGGGCCAAAGAGGAAAGAGCACTCCCCAGGAGAGGTTTGATATTTCTTCTTTATGGCTCTTTTTGAAAAGATAATTGATGAAATCAAATATTGTTATATACAAAGATATGCTATGTTACTACATTTTCTGGTAAAGTGAAGCCATTTGCATTTGTGGCTTAACAATCAGATGGATCTTTTTTTGTTAAATTTTCATTTTCAGGGTATAGTGGATATGTCTTATCTCAAGTGAGACAAATGGGTCTAAATACAAAATGTAGAGGGCAACAGGTCAAGTGGCTTGGATGGGTTCAAAATCACAAATGGCAGTGTTGTATTCATGTAGGTATACAAAAAACTATGCATGAAGTTGTACTTTCTGGCCATATTAGTGGTGTTGTATATGTCAAGTGGGTTGCATTTGTGGCTTAACAATGTTTGCATTTTGTAGTGTTGCGATTTCTGGCCATATTGGTGGTGTTGTGTATGTCAAGTGGGTTGTATTTGTGGCTTAACAATTTTGCCTTTTGTAGTGTTAGGATTTCTGGCCATATTGGTGGTATACTGGTGTTGTATATGTCAAGTGAGTTGCATTTGTGGATTAACTATGTTTTCCTTTTGTAGTGTTGTGCTTTCTTGCCGTATTGGTGGTGTTCTATATGTCATGAACTAGCTCTACAGAAGCATGCTGAATTGTAGATAGAGTTCATGTTGAGATGTGACTAAGAACATTTAAGTTGATTTTGACTTATTTTATGTCTTATTTACATACATGTATACAATATTTTTAATACCAATTTTCCAATATATTGGGAAGAGCTTTTACTCTTTAAGAATGCGTTAACTTGTTGTGGTTGTTTTGTGTTTTAAATTTTACCAAATTTCAGTTATATATGACATCATTTGATTTCAAAAGTATATTGGAAGAATTTTGATTCTGAAGTATAATTAGTTGGTTATATTATAAGTACAAACGTAATGAACAGCAATCTATGTAAAATATACGTCATCCGAATCAAACAAACATACAACCAACTCACTTGGTAAAAAGTACATCAACGCATGGCGAACCCATGATTTGTATTTCTTTTCAAATGGTTGCTTTTCAAGACATCAAAATTGGATATCACGATGCACGGACATTTTGTACATTAAAAGTTACAAGCATAGTAGTACGTTTATAGTATCATTGACTTATTACGTATTATTCCTTTCAAAAAATAATCCAACCTTTTTATATTCATTGTTCGTTCTTATTTTATTCGAACACATAATTTCTTGATGCATAATCTCTTTAAAAACCCGGTGATTCCACGGTCTATAAGCTAGCTTATAATATATTAGCCTTTATAATATTATAAATTTTATGAGCATTTATTACAAGATTTTTAGAGCATTTATAATATAATAAATTTTGTGAATATTTATGAGCATTTGTTACAAAATTTGGAGAGTTTATTTTTTTATTTTCTTAGTATAAATTTTAAGAGCATTTATAATATAATAAATTTAACAATATTTTTAGTATAAAATTTATGAGCATTTATTACAAGATTTTGAGAGGGATTTTTTTTTTTAATCATTTTAATGTACATTGAATATCCACACTTCTATATATATCAAGTCAAGAAAAATCATACTAGTGCAACAAAAATATTACAGTTTTCAGTTTGTGCGTCTATAGTCTTTAAAAGATGGGGAAAACTTTGTTGAAGACGGTGTTCTTGGTCACATTGATGTTCTCTGTCATGGGTACGTATTCCCTAATTTCTTATTTGTTTACAAGTCTAAATACTAATGATATATGTTTTGTAGGATGGCAAGTCTCTAGTCTTTTAAGGGACAGAGACCCGTTAGTGTTAGGATCATAGTTTTCAACTATTCAGTCAAGTCTCGATCATTTCAGTCAATGTAATAGGTTGCTAGTATTATCTTATTTAGCTACGTTATTTAGTTAATCGTATGGTTATAAGTTAAGTCCAATAAGATATCCAATGGGCCTAAAAGCCCACACGTTTAGAAGATAGGGAAGGAAGGGATGTCGCCCTACCTTTCACCTCTATATAGGACATCATATCTCTTGTATCAAATGTTGATTAATTTCATATCTTAAGGAAACTCTTGTTCTTTCATCTTTCATATTGATCTTAATCAACCAAGTCTAATTCTCATCTCATTTCTTTCATTTGAATACTTGTGTTTACTAATATGGTGACCTAACAAGTGGTATCAATCGCTAGAAGAAGGTGTAATTTATTTTTTTTGTGATTATTCGAACCAAAACTTGTTTTTTATTTCGTTAGATTCAAAAATTTTCCAAGTTTCTTGCTTCTTTTGTGTTTTTATCACATATTTGCTTACAAACTTGTGTTAGAAACCAAAACAAACAACAAAGTTTCGAAATTTTTGAGTTTATTAGATTCGTATAAACTTGTACCTTTTTATCAAAAATCTTAAAATTTTTGTTAAAAAGTTCAAGTTTGCAACTTTCATTAAGATTTCATCATTTTAATGCTAGTTGTACAAGAATCTTGGATTAAAAACTCGTTTTAGGCTTGCTTTTTCACAAAAGAAAAAACGTATTTTTGGCACTCTATCGAGAACCCAAAAACCCCATTTTATCGAGAACCCAAAACCCTGTTTTATCGAGATCATTCATTCTCACTACTTAAGTGTTTTTGTTGCTTACTCAGTGATTTTCTCTCTTGTATAAGAAAGAAAACACTTCGACATATTGGATAGTTTCGTTATTGTATAATCTCGAAACTTTGGATACTTGTTATCGAGAAACTGAGTTTATCGAGAACATCACTGGTTATCGAAATCACACTATTGTTTTCGAAATCCTGTGAATCTATCGAAATTACTTTCAGTAACATCGAAAACACACTTTGTCTCCTTTGTACAAAGGATCTCGATAATTGTCTCCAACCTTTCTCGATAATTTTTTTTTTATCGAGAATAAAGTGAGTTATCGAAATCTTCACTGTTTTATCGAGAACTTCATATTATTGAGGTTACTTGGACTTTAACTGGTTATCGAAATCATCCTATTACCAAGCATCGAAATCACTTTGGGTTTTGATTTTCTAAGATTTCTATTAAATACTATACCTTCTACAAGATCCATAAACCACAAGTTTATCAATCATGTCTTACGTACCATACTCTGAAGCTCCATTTCAACATCCTCTATACATCAATGCTCGTCAACATCTACTGCGTGGAACTGCATATACTCCTCCATTTATGCTATCAGGACCATACCATGTTTGGAAAGACAGATTTCTGCAATGGCTTCAAATACGTCCACAAATTTTGCCTTTTGTAGTGTTAGGATTTCTGGCCATATTGGTGGTATACTGGTGTTGTATATGTCAAGTGAGTTGCATTTGTGGATTAACTATGTTTTCCTTTTGTAGTGTTGTGCTTTCTTGCCGTATTGGTGGTGTTCTATATGTCATGAACTAGATCTATAGAAGCATGCTAAATTGTAGATAGTGTTCATGTTGAGATGTGACTAAGAACATTTAAGTTGATTTTGACTTATTTTATGTCTTATTTACATACATGTATACAATATTTTTAATACCAATTTTCCAATATATTGGGAAGAGCTTTTACTCTTTAAGAATGCGTTAACTTGTTGTGGTTGTTTTGTGTTTTAAGTTTTACCAAATTTCAGTTATATATGACATCATTTGATTTCAAAAGTATATTGGAAGAATTTTGATTCTGAAGTATAATCAGTTGGTTATATTATAAGTACAAACGTAATGAACAGCAATCTATGTAAAATATACGTCATCCGAATCAAACAAACATACAACCAACTCACTTGGTAAAAAGTACATCAACGCATGGCGAACCCATCATTTGTATTTCTTTTCAAATGGTTGCTTTTCAAGACATCAAAATTAGATATCACGATGCACGGATATTTTGTACATTAAAAGTTACAAGCATAGTAGTACGTTTATAGTATCATTGACTTATTACGTATTATTCCTTTCAAAAAATAATCCAACCTTTTTATATTCATTGTTCGTTCTTATTTTATTCGAACACATAATTTCTTGATGCATAATCTCTTTAAAAACCCGGTGATTTCACGGGTCTATAAGCTAGCTTATAATATATTAGCCTTTATAATATTATAAATTTTATGAGCATTTATTACAAGATTTTTAGAGCATTTATAATATAATAAATTTTGTGAAGATTTATGAGCATTTGTTACAAAATTTGGAGAGTTTATTTTTTTATTTTCTTAGTATAAATTTTAAGAGCATTTATAATATAATAAATATAACAATANTGATATAATTTTTATCAAGTATTGTATAACACAAATAAAAATATTTAAGTTCAAAGTTGAATAAGAAAGACCAAAAAAAGTCAAATTTGACACTTATCATGGGACATAGGGTGTAGCTTTTTTTTTTTTTTTTTTTTTTTTTTAAATAATCTTGCAAAAACGAAATAACCCCGCCAAAACCTTTAGCGACGACATCTGTCGTTACTAAAGGCATATACCTATTAAATATATTTTTTTCGAAAAAGAATTTAATTTTATTAAAAATTAAATTAGAAAATAATTAAATAAAACCTTTTAATGGATGTATACCTAGCGACGACATAAAAGTGTATAGTAATTAAATAATATTCATTTTTGAGTTGTATTGTTTTATTTTACTAAGAAAAGTTATAAATGATTAAATATTGATTTAAGATAAAAACGACAAAAAGTGATAGTCCCAACTCACAACCACAAAAGCGCCGGTACAATGTGGGTAAGAAAACACCATCCTAAGGGCGACATAGATATAGTTCAAAAAAAAAAAAAAGATATCCCCCATGTAAAATACGTTATATACAATAACAAAAATTAAGAGAGTTGTGTGTCTATCGGCTAACATTCCGCTCATTGAAAGCCTAAGTCGTTAGTTCGAGTCCTAGTATAGCCAATATACCAATCAACTCTCTTTTTGAAAAAAATTAGTACTAGTATATATACAACTATTCCTTCCATCACAAATATTCCTTAGTTTATAACCAGTTATCAGATTAACTCCATATATCTTAACAAGTACTAAATTTACTTCCGTGGAGTGTTGATAACAAGTTCATATTATGGGGGCCAAAGAGGAAAGAGCACTCCCCAGGAGAGGTTTGATATTTTTTCTTTATGGCTCTTTTTGAAAAGATAATTGATGAAATCAAATATTGTTATATACAAAGATATGCTATGTTACTACATTTTCTGGTAAAGTGAAGCCATTTGTATTTGTGGCATAACAATCAGATGGATCTTTTTATATTAAATTTACCTTTTCAGGGTATAGTGGATATGTCTTATCTCAAGTGAGTCAAATGGGTCCAAATACAAAATGTAGAGGGCAACAGGTCAAGTGGGTTGGATGGGTTCAAAATCACCAATGGCAGTGTTGTATTCATGTAGGTATACAAAAAACTATGCATGAAGTTGTACTTTCTGGCCATATTAGTGGTGTTGTATATGTCAAGTGGCTTGCATTTGTGGCTTAACAATGTTTGCATTTTGTAGTGTTGCGATTTTTGGCCATATTGGTGGTGTTGTATATGTCAACTGGGTTGTATTTGTGGCTTAACAATTTTGCCTTTTGTAGTGTTGGGATTTCTGGCCATATTGGTGGTGTACTGGTGTTGTATATGTCAAGTGAGTTGCATTTGTGGATTAACTATGTTTTTCTTTTGTAGTGTTGTGCTTTCTTGCCATATTGGTGGTGTTCTATATGTCATGAACTAGCTCTACAGAAGCATGCTGAATTGTAGATAGTGTTCATGTTGAGATGTGACTAAGAACATTTAAGTTGATTTTGACTTATTTTATGTCTTATTTACATACATGTATACAATATTTTTAATACCAATTTTCCAATATATTGGGAAGAGCTTTTACTCTTTAAGAATGCGTTAACTAGTTGTGGTTGTTTTGTGTTTTAAATCATACCAAATTTCAGTTATATATGACATCATTTGATTTCAAAGTATATTGGAAGAATTTTGATTCTGAAGTATAATTAGTTGGTTATATTATAAGTACAAACGTAATGAACAACAATCTATGTAAAATATACGTCATCCGAATCAAACAAACATACAACCTACTCACTTGGTAAAAAGTACATCAACGCATGGTGACCCCATGATTTGTATTTCTTTTCAAACGGTTGCTTTTCAAGACATCAAAATTGGATATCACGATGCATGGACATTTTATACATTAAAAGTTACAAGCATAGTTGTTTATAGTATCATTGACTTATTACGTATTATTCCTTTCAAAAAATAATCCAACCTTTTTATATTCATTGTTCGTTCTTATTTTATCCAGACACATAATTTCTTGATACATAATCTTTTTAAAAACCCGGTGATTCCACGGGTCTATAAGCTAGCTTATAATATATTAGCCTTTATAATATTATAAATTTTATGAGCATTTATTACAAGATTTTTAGAGCATTTATAATATAATAAATTTTGTGAAGCTTTATGAGCATTTGTTACAAAATTTGGAGAGTTTATTTTTTTATTTTTTTAGTATAAATTTTATGAGCATTTATAATATAATAAATTTAACAAGATTTTTAGTATAAAATTTATGAGCATTTATTACAAGATTTTGAGAGGGCATTTTTTTCTTAATCATTTTAAGGTACATTGAATATCCACCCTTCTATATATATCAAGTCAAGAAAAATCATACTAGTGCAACAAAAATATTACAGTTTTCAGTTTGTGCGTCTATAGTCTTTAAAAGATGGGGAAAACTGTGACAACCCGCAAATTTCGGATTTTGATATCCTGCTCGATATATAAGCCTATCTGCAGTCCGTAAGTCATTGATATGTGGTCATGAATATTTTACGCGAGATTTGACTCCAAACGAATAAAGCACGAATATTATTTAGTTCGGATGACGAGAATTAAAGATATGAGTATTTATAATAAACGTTTATGTAAAAACGTAACTAAAATATATGGAAATACTTTCGGGTGCTCAAGAAATAATTATAACACGGTTTATTGGTCCGGTTCTCAATTCGTTAAAAATATAAGAAAGTTGGCAATATTGGTCCCCGAGGGAGCGATAGGGTTTGCTAGGAGTCCCCATTCACTCCACTCACCCTATAAATACTACATTTATAATAAACTAGGGTTTAGTTTTCCTCCCTCTCTCTCTCTTCTCCCAGCCGACACCACCCCACACCCCTCTCCTTCTTCTCCGGCCACTTCCGGCCAATTTCCGGCCACGTCGCCGCGAGTCACCACACACCGCCACCACCATTCTTCATATCTTTTCACCCTCTTTAATTTGAGCTAGGCCACGCGCCGTATAAACACCCATAACACCTTTTTCGTTCGAGATATACGATCGGATCGACATCATCTTTGCACCTTTCTTGCTTTTTGACTCATCCGAAGTCATAGATGGGTTTATCTCGCTGTTTAGGAGGCGTTTATGCCTCGGTTTGACCCACAACCCACGGGTTTCGAGGATTCACCAATAATAACGAAGAGATGATAATTAAAATGAGCATGAAAACGAGTTTGGTATCAAGTGTGTCTTGTGTTCGTGTTGTTTGGGTTTACGAGAGTATAGCCGTGAGTCCTAGACTCACGGCTGTGTGTCATTTGGTTGTGTACGAGAGTGATGTCGTGAGTTTTAGACTCACGACATAGATGGGTTTCGTGTTATTGTTGTTGTCTTGTTCTCGATGTGAAATTTGGATATGGGTATAGATTAGGATTAGTCTAGGTTTGGGTTTGGTTGAAGTTTTGTTGTCGAGAGTTGGGTGGATTGGAGTGTGGATGTGGTTGTTGTTTTCGGTAGCCGAGAGTGGGTTTTGGCTAGGATTGGATTCAGATTTGTGTTCGTGTTGGTGTTCTTGTGGTGTTGTCGAGAGCTAAGGCCGAGACCACTAAGGTCTCGGCAATGGTTGTCGATCTTATAGTTGTGGATTCTTGTGGTTGTATTCTAGTTGTTGTTGTGTTTTAGTTGTTGTTTTTGTTGTCTTTTGTTTGGTGCCGAAGGGATAGAAGCCGAGACCACTAGGGTCTCGGCAAGGTGTTGATGATAGTAATGTCATTGTGGTGGACTAGTCGACGGGGAGTAGGATTAGTTGACGTGCCGTAGTCGGCCGTGAAGTGTTGAAGTTGTGATTTGGGTTGCGGATATTGGTTAGGAGTAGTAGTGATGCTTGTGTTGGTTTGAGCGTGTCGGGCGTCACCTAGACTTGCTAGTCTCGTGTGATCCCGACGAGCCGAATTATACTTATATTATTGATGTTGATTATTAGACCATGATAAAAGTGAACTCGAAACGTGAAATAACTCGAAGAATATAATTATGATGAGACGATTAATGATACACTTATATAATAGTTGACTTTAAATATTAACTAACGATTTAAGATTGTTACTTAATATTTATAAGTTAACGATAATATTAAATGACGATAAGAAGTTATATAATGTTTTCTAATTAATAAGGAATATTAAGCGACGTTAAAACGTTAATTAATATTTCTAAATTAGAAAGAAAACGTTAAATAACTAAAACAACGATATTAAATA
>LBNU01005349.1:64986-83846 GCA_014162995.1 Artemisia annua | reverse complement strand
AATACAAATGTATCTACTCATTCGCGGTTTTATTCAATTCAATTCCCTACACACTTGTCTATTATTTTTTCATGTAAGTTAAAACGAGAGAAATGTTGAAAACAAATTCCGGCGATTCTTAAGTGCATACAAGCAAATCCACCAAAAAACCGACCCGAACCGACAAACCGACCGAAATCGAACCGAACCGAACCGACCTTATTTGGTTTGGTTTGGGTTTTGTATATTTATTTATAGGTTCGGATCGGGTTTGACCCGATGCACCCCTACAATATATAAGTGGAGCTTGGGGAACTGTAGCGATAACACATGTCGTCGCTAAAGATGCCACTGCCCATTGGGCCCACTTTTTCAACATACTTTTTTTGGAAAGAGTTTGACAAAGAGACCCATACGCTAAATATTTTCCCAATTTAATACTATCCCCGTCCCATAAAAAATGTACAGTTTGACTTTTTACGATATAACTTGTTTAACTTTGACATTAAATACTTTTATGTGTGTTATATAATACTTGAAGAAAAATATATAAATGCATTGGATTTTAAAGTATTTTCATTGATATAATTTTTATCAAATATTGTATAACACAAATAAAAATATTTAAGGTCAAAGTTGAGTAAGAAAAAACAAAAAAAGTCAAATTGGACACTTATCATGAGACATAGGGTGTAACTTTTTTTTTTTTTTTTTTTTTTTAGATCATCTTCTTAAAACGAAATAACCCCGCCAAAAACTTTAGCGACGACATCTGTCGTTGCTAAAGGCATATACCTATTAAATATATATTTTTCGAAAAAGAATTTAATTTTATTAAAAATTAAATTAGAAAATAATTAAATAAAACATTTTAATGGATGTATACCTAGCGACGACATATGTCGTCGCTAAAAGTGTATAGTAATTAAAAAATATTCATTTTTGGGTTGTATAGTTTTATTTTACGAAGAAAATTTATAAATGATTAAATATTGATTTAAGATAAAAACGACAAAAAGTGATAGTCCCAACTCACAACCACAAAAGCGCCTGTACAATGCGCGTAAGAAAACACCATCCTAAGGGCTACATAGATGTAGTTCAAAAAAAAAAAAAAAAAAAAAAAAAAAAAAAAAAAAAAAAAAAAAAAAAAAAAAAAAAAANCGTAAGAAAACACCATCCTAAGGGCTACATAGATGTAGTTCAAAAAAAAAAAAAAAAAATAATAATAAAATAAAAAAAAAGAAAAAAAAAAGATATCTCCAATGTAAAATACGTTATATACAATAACTTAAATTAAGAGAGTTGTGTGTCTATCGGCAAACGTTCCGCTCATTGAAAGCCTAAGTCGTTAGTTCGAGTCCTAGTATAGCCAATATACCAATCAACTCTCTTATTGAAAAAAATTAGTACTAGTATATATATAACTATTCCTTCCATCACAAATATTCCTTAGTTTATAACCAGTTATCAGATTAACTCCATATATCTTAACAAGTACTAAATTTACTTCCGTGGAGTGTTGATAACAAGTTCATATTATGGGGGCCAAAGAGGAAAGAGCACTCCCCAGGAGAGGTTTGATATTTCTTCTTTATGACTCTTTTTGAAAAGATAATTGATGAAATCAAATATTGTTATATACAAAGATATGCTATGTTACTCCATTTTATGGTAAAGTGAAGCCATTTGCGTTTCTGGCTTAACAATCAGATGGATCTTTTTTTATTAAATTTTCTTTTTCAGGGTATAGTGGATATGTCTTATCTCAAGTGAGTCAAATGGGTCTAAATACAAAATGTAGAGGGCAACAGGTCAAGTGGGTTGGATGGGTTCAAAATCACCAATGGCAGTGTAGTATTCATGTTGGTATACAAAAAACTATGCATGAAGTTTTACTTTCTGGCCATATTAGTGGTGTTGTATATGTCAAGTGGGTTGCATTTGTGGCTTAACAATGTTTGCATTTTGTAGTGTTGTGATTTCTGGCCATATTGGTGGTGTTGTATATGTCAAGTGGGTTGTATTTGTGGCTTAACAATTTTGCCTTTTGTAGTGTTGGGATTTCTGGCCATATTGGTGGTGTACTGGTGTTGTATATGTCAAGTGAGTTGCATTTGTGGATTAACTATGTTTTCCTTTTGTAGTGTTGTGCTTTCTTGCCGTATTGGTGGTGTTCTATATGTCATGAACTAGCTCTACAGAAGCATGCTGAATTGTAGATAGTGTTCATGTTGAGATGTGACTAAGAACATTTAAGTTGATTTTGTCTTATTTTATGTCTTATTTACATACATGTATACAATATTTTTAATACCAATTTTCCAATATATTGGGAAGAGCTTTTACTCTTTAAGAATGCGTTAACTTGTTGTGGTTGTTTTGTGTTTTAAATTTTACCAAATTTCAGTTATATATGACATCATTTGATTTCAAAATATTGGAAGAATTTTGACTCTGAAGTATAATTAGTTGGTTATATTATAAGTACAAACGTAATGAACAGCAATCTATGTAAAATATACGTCATCCGAATCAAACAAACATACAACCAACTCATTTGGTAAAAAGTACATCAATGCATGGCGAACCCATGATTTGTATTTCTTTTCAAATGGTTGCTTTTCAAGACATCAAAATTGGATATCACGATGCAGGGACATTTTGTACATTAAAAGTTACAAGCATAGTAGTACGTTTATAGTATCATTGACTTATTACGTATTATTCCTTTCAAAAAATAATCCAACCTTTTTATATTCATTGTTCGTTCTTATTTTATTCGAACACATAACTTCTTAATGCATAATCACTTTAAAAACCCGGTGATTCCACGAGTCTATAAGCTAGCTTATAATATATTAGCCTTTATAATATTATAGATTTTATGAGCATTTATTACAAGATTTTTAGAGCATTATAATATAATAAATTTTGTGAAGATTTTTGAGCATTTGTTACAAAATTTGGAGAGTTTATTATTTTTATTTTTTTTAGTATAAATTTTATGAGCATTTATAATATAATAAATTTAACAATATTTTTATTATAAAATTTATGAGCATTTATTACCAGATTTTGAGAGGGCTTTTTTTTTCTTAATCATTTTAAGGTACATTGAATATCCACACTTCTATATATATCAAGTCAAGAAAAATCATACTAGTGCAACAAAAATATTACAGTTTTCAGTTTGTGCGTCTATAGTCTTNGAGCATTTGTTACAAAATTTGGAGAGTTTATTATTTTTATTTTTTTTAGTATAAATTTTATGAGCATTTATAATATAATAAATTTAACAATATTTTTATTATAAAATTTATGAGCATTTATTACCAGATTTTGAGAGGGCTTTTTTTTTCTTAATCATTTTAAGGTACATTGAATATCCACACTTCTATATATATCAAGTCAAGAAAAATCATACTAGTGCAACAAAAATATTACAGTTTTCAGTTTGTGCGTCTATAGTCTTTAAAAGATGGGGAAAACTTTGTTGAAGACAGTGTTCTTGGTCATATTGATGTTCTCTGTCATGGGTACGCATTCGTATCCCTAATTTCTTATTTGTTTACAAGTCTAAATGCTAATGATATATGTTTTGCATGATGGCAAGTCTCTAGTCTTTTAGGGGACAGAGACCCGTTAGTGAGTCAACAAGCGCTATCATTGAGCAATGATAAAGGTTCACATTGTGATAACAATGCCGATTGCAATAGTTATATTTGCAGAGTTGGTATACCGATTTCTTGTAATAATGTGTGTGATTGTATTTGTGAAACTCCTCTTTTATTAGGTTAAATATGTATGTGTAATCAGTCGTTAGTCATTGCCATCAAGATGCATCAACCTACAATTGGTTTAACTTGTTGAAATACTTTGTGGTATTTATTTGATTTGGAATGACTCATTTTGAGGTTGAAATAAGATAATATTTAATCGATTGTATCTGTTGTATGCGAATTTATGAAGACATATATACTATATGCTAACTTTAATATATACTTAACAAGTTTTTTTTCCCAGATTTAAATTCAAACTAAACATAATTGTACACCGACAAAAAATATTATACAAGTTCAAATTTGATAGCAACTAATGCAAGTAAATGTATATTACAATCATCGAAAACAAGTAGTATAATACAAATGTATCTACACATTCGCGGTTTTATTCAATTCAATTCCCTATACACTTGTCTATTATTTTTTCATGTAATTTAAAACGAGAGAAATGTTGAAAACAAATTCCGGGGATTCTTAAGTGCATACAAGCAAATCCACCCAAAAACCGACCCAAACCGACAAACCGACCGAAATCGAACCGAACCGAACCGAACTTATTTGGTTCGGTTTCGGTTTTGTATATTTATTTCTAGGTTCGGATCCGGTTTGACCCGATGCACCCCTACAATATATAAGTGGAGCTCGGGGAACTGTAGAGATAACACATGTCGTCGCTAAAGATGCCACTACCCATTGGGCCCACTTTTTCAACGTATTTTGTTTTTGTAAGAGTTTGACAAAGAGACCCATACGCTAAATATTTTCCCAATTTAATACTATCCCCGTCCCATAAAAAATGTACAGTTTGACTTTTTATAGTATGACTTGTTCAACTTTGACATTAAATACTTTTATGTGTGTTATATAATACTTGAAGAAAAATATATAAATGCATTGGATTTTAAAGTATTTTCATTGATATAATTTTTATCAAGTATTATATAGCACAAATAAAAATATTTAAGGTCAAAGTTGAATAAGAAAGACCAAAAAAGTCAAATTTGACACTTATTATGGGACATAGGGAGTATCTTTTTTTATTATTATTAAATCATCTTGCCTAAACGAAATAACCCCGCCAAAACCTTTAGCGACGACATCTGTCGTTGCTAAAGGCATATGCCTATTAAATATATTTTTTTCAAAAAAAGAATTTAATTTTATTAAAAATTAAATTAGAAAATAATTAAATAAAAACATTCAATGGATGTATACCTAACGACGACATATGTCGTCACTAAAAGTGTATATGTCGTCGCTAAAAGTGTATAGTAATTTAATAATAGTCATTTTTGGGTTGTATAGTTTTATTTTACTAAGAAAATTTATAAATGATTTAATATTGATTTAAGATAAAAACGACAAAAAGTGATAGTCCCAACTGATCCCAACCACAAAAGCGCCGGTACAATGCGGGTAAGAAAACACCATCCTAAGGGCAACATAGATATAGTTCAAAAAAATAAAAAGAAAAAAAGGACAACATAGATATCCCCCATGTTAAATACGTTATTTACAATAACTTAAATTAAGAGAATTGTGTGTCTATCAGCAAACATTCCGCTCATTGAAAGCCTAAGTCGTTAGTTCGAGTCCTACTATAGCCAATATATCAGTCAACTCTCTTTTTGACAAAAAATTGTACTAGTATATATATAACTATTCCTTCCATCACAAATATAACAGTTTGCTTTACCATTTTTAATACAAAAAAGAAATGTTTTTCACGGTGATGAGTTATAAGAAGTAATCCTTGTTCCCATTGTTGCGTTATTTTGTTATTTGGATAGTGCTCATACAATGTTTGATAAAATATCTGATAAAAATTTGGTTATGTGGGCATATGATGTTTGTTTATTTGCTATGTATTTTGTATTTTTGTACCCCAAAAGTATGAAATCATAGCTGGAAGGAGGCTCATTTATGTCTTTTTGTCATAGCGTCATTTCCAGTTTCCGTTATGGTCGGTTTATCGCATTACCCTAATGCATTGATATTTTAATATGATAGTATGATAAATTAAAATGGACTATATGTAAATGCCTTGATTGATATAGTTTTTAATGCTTAATTTTGTTTGTATTCTATGGAAGTTTGATTTCTCTGCTTTGTGGTTTCATGTAGCGAACTTTGTGACGTTTTTTGTCAAAATTTGTTGTCATTTGTAGGTCCAAAGATTTGGATCTTAGCAGCCTTTGTAAGACAATAGATACCTTGAATAAATCCAAACTATCTATATGAGAAACTCTAAACAATGTATAATTGATGTTAACGCGGAATATTAACACAAGCAGTAAGAACAACACAGAGAATTACTAACTTTATATTCTATTGATTTCTTGAAAACTTGGCATAGAACTCAATGTCGTAGGGTTCCTTTTATACTATAAGGAAACCCTAATTCTACAAACATGTGAAAGGATGCATGCATATCTTCTCCTAAGATATCTAACCGCGTGCATTTCCCTTCTTATAATATCTCCTAAGATATCTAACTTGTTCAGCAAAACAGGCTTAACTGAACTAACATAAACAGACTTAACTATAAGTTACCAGACTTAACTTAGTACTGGCAGACATAACTATCTACCCGACTTAACTAAACTAATCAGACTATTAAGTCTGTTACAAATAATTCCCAACAATCCTCCCCTAACTTGATCTTCATGCTCCATGATCTTCAAGTTCCTTTCTTCAGAAATGCTTTGAGGATTTTTGAATGTAAGCTCCATTGGAATTATTTTGAGCTGCAACTTTTGTTGAATCTTGAGATTTTTGCAGCAACCTTCAAATCTTTAATACCATCTGATCTTTGCAGCAACATTGACAATATGTACATCAAATCAAAAAGTTTCATACTATTCTCATCACTTCCAGGTGTGTGAACTCCTGTGAGAGGTGAATCATTGAAAATTTAATGGATTTGATGTCTCTTTACCAGATAGCCATCACTTCTGGAGTAGCCAATGTTTTAGTATGATACTATGGTACATTTATAACCATATGATTTTTAGCAAACCATCAGCTATCAACGGATTTTATTTGTCTTTACCAAAAGCCGTTTGCTTTTGGACTAGCCAACTCTTTGATGGAATACAGTCATCATCTTGGTAAGTTGATTACCAATTATGGTTTTCCACTGCCTTTACCACAAGCCATAATCTTGTAGGCTAGTCAACTCTTCACTATAACAAATATGGTGAGTTGAATACCATACAATTTTTGGCAAATTGTCAGCCATAAACGGATTTGAGATATCTTTACCTAGAGCCGTTTGCTCTTGGATTAGCCAGTCCTTATGTGGGTTAGACATGGTGGACTGATAACCATTTGTTGTGTCAGTGCAAGGCACTTCCACCAAGTGTTATTTCCTCAACAATCCATTTACCCTGAGAATTCATTCAAACACAGTCAAGAGTTCAAAACATTTTAAACCCTTTTATACTTTTTCAGAGGATGTGTCTGACTTGCATCTTGTTGCAAAAGTCTATCAATCTCAACATAACTTGCCTCCTCTTGTCTGGTCTGTTTCTTTGATTTCTTAGATATAGAGAGTGATTTGGCAATTTGTTTTCCTTCCCTCTGACCAGTGCTGAGTTGAGCAGACTTATCCATTGAACCAGACTTAATTGTTTCTTTGTCCACAAATCTTTCTCTTAACATTTTTCTTTGCTTCTGACTTTGACTTAGGTTAATGATCAGCTCTGCATCTTCAAGTCTAGGAGAACTAACAGCTGTTTCTTCTGAATCTGTTTCTTCTAAGGATTCTCTTTCAGCTGTGTGTGACCAATTCCCCTTTGTTTGGATGAATTTTCAGATTCTGCATCTGTAAAAGTAGGCAAAGAAACTCCAAGATCTTCTAAGGCATGCTCCAACCTTTCCACCTGCTTATTTGTCATGGTTAGTTGTTGCTCCAATCCATTGATACGATCAAGAAATGTAGGAACCAGTGTCAAAATATCGTCCATAGTCATGGTGGGAGACTCTTGATGAGTGGAATGATGTGATGCAAAGGAACTGAGTTCAAGAGTATGCACTGGAGCAAACTGAGTATCAGATGGCCTTAAAGAACCTGCACAAGGGTTAGAAGAAGCAAACAACATAGCTACAGACAGTGGCGTTTCATCCCCTGTAAATCCACTTTTCATATTGCCAAAAACCTTTGCTTTGAGACATTTTACAGGATAAATAGTTATGTTTATTGTCTCAACATTTATAACCATCTGTATAAAAAGAAGGTACATCAAAAACTTATGTTGACTATCCACATTAGCCACCATTACAGTAAAAATCAATTTAGAAAAATTGAAAGTTCTTCCAAGAGCAAGACAGATCATGGCAGAAGCAATTTAATTTATCCCATCCTCCACTTTTAGAACTTAAACATTGAAGCAAATGGTGTACTAGGAATCTCCATCGGGGTGAAAGATTTTGTTTTAAGAATTTAAGGTTAGTACCAATGGGATATCCAATATATTTCATACCCTCAACAAGAAATTTATGTGGCAACTTAAAGTCCCCTAAAGCATCATTTAAGTGAAGACATTCTCGAATAGATACTTCAGTGACAATATAAGCAATATTATCAATGGTTGCCCTTAATTGTTTGATTCCATTTGGAAGAGTTTCAACAATAGCAGTGTGCCAAAACTGTTTGACCAAGGAATCATACACAGTGGGATTACAAGTCAAAGCATACCTTATATAAGAATGATTTAAAAAGTTAAGTACTTGATCAAAACTTTGACCTTTTGATGAGTTCTTTAAGTAACCCACTTGATTATGTCGAGCACTATACGCAAGCAAAGCCATGTAAGTACTGGTGAGAGGAGATTTGTACTGGTGGAAAACAGAGTATGGTTGACCTTTAGAGAGACTTTTTACTTATTTGGAAATAATGAATAAAGATGAAAGTAAATCAATTTTATTCATTTATATACCCATTTGGTTGATAACGGTTAGATTGAACAGTAAAAAATCATTATGCGGGTGATCAGTCACAACGGTAAAGTATTAATTGCAGATTAACACTACCAGACTTAAAAATAGTTAACCAGACTTAAAAACTTTCTCACCAGACTTAACAAGCGTTTAAACATTTTATCCAAACTGACATCCCAAGACTACAAGGATAACTTGTACTAATGCATGAGCCTTTGGAAACCTGAAATGATTAGTAGAAACCAAACGTATATACACAGCCAGAATTAACACCAACTAAGCTACCCGTATTAACTCTAAGTAACCAGTTTAAACTATCACTAAACTTCTAACCAATTACACACTTTACATTTAACCTCCCCTTAAATGTAGCTATGGGTTCATCATTCCAATATTGACTACCAAGTTGTTAAACCTTGGTCCATCAAATGCTTTTGTTAACAAATCAGCTACATTGAAATCAGTGTGAATCTTTTCCACTTTAATGAGATTCTTTTCAAAACAATCTCTAATAAAATGATGTCTGATTTCTATGTGTTTGGTCCTAGAGTGGTATACTGGATTTTTGACAATGCATATGGTACTTTCATTATCAATAAATATTTTAGTATTCATGAAGTTTAGACCATAATCTAGCATTTGATTTTGAATCCATAGTACCTGACCGCAGCAATTTGCAGCAGCCACATACTCAGCTTCTGTAGTAGAAGTGGCCACAATGGTCTGCTTCTTGCACTGCCATGAAATCAACCTTCTGCCTAGGAATTGACAACCTCCTGTTGTGTACTTCCTATCAAGACTTGCTCCAGCATAATCACTGTCTGAATAAGCTTCCAGGTTAAAAGATGACTCTTTGGGATACCAGAGCCCCAAATTTGGTTTGCCTTTGAGATACTTAAAGATTCTTTTCACAGCATGAAGATGTGAAGTCTTGGGATTGAGCTGAAACCTGGAACAAGCACATACAGCAAACATAATATCTGGCCTAGAGGCTGTTAGATACATAAGAGAGCCTATCATTGATCTGTAGAGATGCACATCCACATCTGCAACATCTTCATCTTTAGTTAAAGGCACTCTATTCTCCATAGGTCTGACTGCAGTTTTAACATTTGCAAAGTCAAACTTTTTAAGCATGTCTGCAACATACTTTTCTTGTGATATAAATAGTCCATCTGACTGTTGCTTGACTTGCAAACCAAGAAAGAAAGTGAGTTCTCCCATTGAGCTCATTTTAAACTTTCCTTTCATAAATGCCTCAAATTCTTCACACCAAGCCCTTTTCGTTGACCCAAAAATGATGTCATCCACATAAACCTACACAAGCATAATATCTTTATTGTCCTTTTTAATGAACAAGGTTTTGTCAATGACCCCCCCCCCCTTTTGTATCCATTTTCTTCAAGAAATGAAGAAAGAGTTTCATACCAAGCTCTAGGAGCTTGATGCAGTCCATAAAGTGCTTTGATCACCTTGTATACCTTCTTAGGATGAGCAGGGTCAACAAAACCAGGAGGCTGAGAGACATATACCTCTTCTGTGATTTTGCCATAAAGAAAGGCACTTTTGACATCCATTTGATAATAATCGAATTGCTTCAATTCTAGCCACAGGAGCAAACACTTCATCATAGTCTATGCCTTCTTCTTGCCTGTATCCTTGAGCCACCAATCTAGCTTTGTTTCTAACAACCACCCCTCTTTCATCTCTTTTGTTCCTAAAGACCCATTTTGTGCCAATGACTTTAGCCCCATGAGGTAGATCTACAAGAACCCACACCTGTTGCAACTTGAACTGCAAAAGCTCTTCTTGCATGGCTTCAACCCAACTTTCATCATCCAAGGCTTCAGTGACTTTGGTAGGTTCCTTTTGAGAGAGGAAGCATGCAAAAAGGCAGTGTTGTTGATCTTTGTGGTTGTTCCTTTGTTGTTTCTGAATAAAGCTGATGAGTGCATGAGATCCAAGTTGTTGTTGTATTTGTCTCCTTGTTTGAACAGCTAATTTAGGATTACCAAGGATTTGACTCTTTGGATGAACATTGTGAATCCTTAGTGTAGGAACAGGACTTACATCCACTTCTGTTGGTAGATTGTTGAAGTCAGTGATCACACCTTCTACATCATAGGATGCTTTAGTAAAGAGTCCTTCATCAGGTACATCACTAATAGCAGGTTCTGGTATGACATGATTATTTAGATCAGCTTGTGAGGTGAAATAAAGCTTTTCAGACTCACTGCCAGTATTAACAGAGTTTGTACTGGTAGTAGTGATTTCAGGTGCTGTTTCCAAGTGGAGATCTCCTTCTTTTCCAAGATCTTGAGTATCAGCATTTTGAGGAGAAGACTCCTTAGCTTGTGCTTCTACACTTATCACCTTAGTTTGAGGAAAAGATCTCTTTGGCTCATTAGCATCTGCAGATAATTGAACAGTGCTAGGTATGATGAGGTGCTCAGATACTTCTTCTTCCTCATTTGTGGTACCTGCACTATTAGTATCATTTGAGGAACCTGTAGTAGAGTTAGCTTGATTCTCCAAGGAGACAGGAACATAGTTCATAGAGTCAGTTAAATAATCAATGTCAAACATCCATCTATAACCCAGTCCCTGTACATTAGGTTTTTCTTCAAGAAAATCAACATGAAGATTTTCAACAACTCTTTTGGTTTCCAGATTGTACACCCTCTAAGCCTTGCTGGTAGTTGAGTATCCAACTAAGTATCCTTCATCAGACTTGCCATCAAACTTTCCAAGAGCACTAAGTGTAACAAGAATAGTAACATGACACCCAAATGGTCTTATGTAGCTAATTATTGGCTTTTCACCAAACAATAGTTCATAAGGAGTTTTGTTTTGAGGTTTAGTCACCCTTACTATATTGAAAACATAACAAGCAGTATTAACTGCTTCAGCCCAAAAAGTAGTAGGTAAAAGTGAATCTGCAAGCATATTTCTGGCAGCCTCAATGAGTGTCCTATTCATTCTTTCAGCAACTCCATTTTGTTGTAGAGTTCTAGCATTACTGTACTCTTGTTTTATTCCTTTGTTTCCACAGAATTCAAGCATACTTCTGTTCTTAAATTCAGTCCCATTATCTGATCTAATAATTTTGACCTTTTGATCAAGTTGATTCTCAATCCTTCTTATGAAGTTTTGAATAATGCCAGGAGTTTCATCCTTGGAGGACAAAAAGAATACCCAGCAAAACCTGGTACAATCATCAGTGATAACAAGACAATATTGAGCATAATTAATGCTCTTTACAGAAGTAGGCCCAAAGAGATCCATATGCAACATGTGTAATGGTTTAGTGATTGATCTTTCAAGTTTGGCCTCGCAGGTGGCCCTATGTTTTTTTCCTTTGTGGCAAGCCATACAAGCATTGTCATTTTTGAAAACCTTGGAAGGTAGACCTCTTACAAGGTTTCCCTTCACAAGTTTGTTAAGAGTTTTGAAATTTATATGACCCAATCTTCTGTGCCACAATTTAGATTCATCTAATGTAGCTTTTGCAAACAAACCGGCAAAACCTTTTGCAGGTGCAGATGTCTTCATATCAAAACTATACATATTGACTACATATTAAACTCGTAAGTTGCATCTAGGGGTGAGCAAACCACAAGAATGGACCGGACCGACCGAGAACGGACCGGACCGGACCGACCACATTCGGTCCGGTCCTCGGTCTTGGCTTTTTGGCTAATTCGGTCCTCGGTCCGGTCCGAAGTACCACAAACCGATTATTTTGCATTGTTGGACCGGACTGATCGAGACCGGACCGGACCAACCATATTCGGTCCGGTCCTCAGTCTTGGCTTTTTGGCTAATTCGGTCCTCGGTCCGGTCCGGTCCATTCCTGGACCGATGCTCACCCCTAGTTGCATCAATGATCACACAAAAACACATGTTAAAAGTATAATTATTTACACCTATTAACCATATTGCATATTAAACATTACGCATTAGTTATCAAATTAATCTTTCATTAGAAAGAAAGTTTGAAAATTTGAGACTTGCTACATGATGTTGTACATTATGCAATGAGAGTTGTACGTTGTTGTTACCCGTCTTTCACTTTTTTAACCATATTCATCCTCAATCAGTTTTGTTTTATAAAACCCTTTGATTTCTTTTTCATACCAAAAACCCCTCAAAAACCCCTCAGCTAAAATAAAAAAGGGTTTTTGTTTCTTGACTGCTCACACACTTTTTGTAGACTAAATATCAAAACCCATTTGTAAAAATTTTATAAAAACCATCAAGAAACACGCTTTTTGTTAAAAACTTGATAAAAGTATATACATTTTTAGGTGATTATGGAAAAAGGGTCTTCTTTTGGGGTTGCTGAGTTTCATGAAGATGAGTTTACGAAGATGATTCTTTCATGGTCTCTTGATCATGTTCTTGATGAACATGTCTACAAGAACAAGGTCAATATTTTTTTTTTGTATATTATTATTTTCATGTTTTTACTATGTTTGTTGTTTTATATGTAAACCCTTATTAAAGATACAGAAAAAGATTTTAAGTTATGACCATTGTGAGGGTGTTTGGGATATCTTATTTTGTACTAGTACTATTTGATTAGTTCTGAAGGGATATTCATATTGGATGATAAACCGTGTCTACTTATTTTTGGGTATATTTAAGGGGTGTTTGTTTCGGCTTATATAGCCGGGTTACAGCTTATTTGTTTTGGGCTTTTGTTTCATAACCTCACTTCTTGTGGCTTATTTTGAAAGTTTTCGGCTTATATAAGCTTATTATGACATACTTAGCCAGAAAACTTTAAAGTAAGCCACAAAAAGTGAGCTTATGAAACATAAGCCCAAAACCAAATAAGCCATAAGCCGGTTATATAAGCCGAAACAAACACCCCCTAAGCTCTTTGTGTTGGTTTGGGCTAATATTGGCTTTTAACTCTTAGATCTAACATAAAAACCTCTAAATAGAAATATTTCAGGTAAAATAGGTAATTCAAACACTACTTCCAAGTGCTGATAAGCAATCCCAAACACCCTTTGAATGAAAGACCCGAGCTAGTTTATTCATGTTTCACTGAACTTAATGTTTATTTCATGTATTTAAATGGTTGTCTAACTATTCGAATAGGTATTTGTTAATGTTGGAATAAAAGTCTTGAATTTTTGTTTGAATGAAACTTTCTACATGCTTATGTTTTAAGGTAAAAACCAAGAAAACTAAAATAAGCAGATCACTAATGTTTTAAAAACATGGTTTTACCCATTTGACCTTAAAGTCAACATTTCCTCCCTTTGATTTTGGACCGGAAGGTTTATTAGTGTCATTTTTTCTTTTCCTCGTATTAAGTTTTGAAAATGAGCAAATATAAGCCTGTTAAGACTTCTACTTGATGAATATTTTTAATGACTGGATTCATCATTTGCAGGTGGAGAACATACCAGTTTCGTTTGAATCCGAAAATCACTATTTTGGTTCTTTTGTTTATCCTTTGCTTGAGGAAACACGTTGTGAGCTGGCTTCCTCTATGGAGATCATGTATAGAGCTCCATTTGCTGATATTATAGCCTTTAACGAGTCCAAAAGTGGTGAAAACATGTTGTATGATGTTACCGTTGGTCCTTGGAAAAATCAGTTTAGCGAACGTGGCAAAGATGCCTACCATACATTACCTGGTGATCTGCTTATTTTAGTTCATGGAAAACCCGAATCCGTTTCTGATTTACAACGTTTGGGAAGAACATGGGCTTTTTCGGTGGTGAAAACTAATAAAGATGATAGTACATCTATAAAAGTGAAGGCATCAAAACCAATAGAATTTCAAGACGGGATGTTTGTTGTTTTTGTGATGAATCTAACAACTCAAAAAAGAATATGGAAATCATTGCACATGCATAGAAATCTTGGTATCATCAAAAAGACTCTTTGCTCGGATTCTATGGTATAAAATTGATTAATAAATTTTCAATTTGGTCACTGATAAATGATAATTTTGTTAATGTTAATAATTTTGGTTATTTTGTTTACAGGTGAATGGAAATTGCAATATCTGTACTTTTGGCTATGATAGTATTTTAACTCAGAAACTTTTGATGAATCTGAATGAATCTCAGAGGATAGTAATTATGGCAGCGCTGTGTAAAACGCAATGTTGCCATATTTCATCTGTTGAACAAATATGGGGACCACCTGGAACGGGGAAAACAATGACAGTTAGTGTTTTGCTTTTCATCCTTTTGCAAATGAAGCAAAGGACTCTTACGTGTGCTCCAACCAACGTTGCTATAGTTCAGTTAGCCTCACGTGTGCTAAGCTTGGTAAAAGAATCATATGAAACTACAACTGCAAGTGGTGATTGTATCTGTTCAGTGGGAGACGTAGTCTTGTTTGGCAACATGGAAAGGTTGAACTTTAATAGTGACATGGAAGAAATATATCTGGAGCACCGGGTTAAGAGGCTTGCAGAAAGTCTAGGGCCAGTGACTGGTTTGAAGGATTGCATAAGATCTATGATTGATTTATTGGAAAATTGTGTTTCCGATTATTACACTTTTATAGAAAATGAGAATGAAGGTAAAAGAGCAATATCGGAGCTCAAATCATTCATTGAGTTTGTGCAAGAGCGATTCAATTCTTCTGCACCGCCACTCAGAAGGTGCATTGTTACATTTTGTACTCATATCTCGAGAAGTTTCATGGGGGAATATAATTTCCAGAATATGATTTCTCTTTTGGAAAGTTTGAGCTCCTTGGAATATTTGTTGTTTCAAAAGAGTCTCGTTTCGAAAGAACTTGAAGACCTTTTTAATTCTAAACCATTGCAGGATTATTTTGTTAAGCCCTGTCTGTCTTTGCTGAAAACTCTGCAAATATCTCTTGAAAGACTCTCTCTTCCATGCTTTTCGAACACGTATGCTATAAAACAATTTTGTTTTGAAAGAGCTTCTGTTATATTTTGCACAACTTCAAGTTCGTTCAAGTTGCATGCTGTCACTATGGAGCCTTTGAATATAGTGGTCATAGATGAAGCTGCTCAATTGAAAGAGGCAGAGTCCGCCATTCCCCTTCAACTTCCGGGAATTAAACATGCTATTCTTGTTGGAGATGAGCGCCAATTACCTGCAATGGTTAATAGCAACGTAAGTCTATACTTATCTCTTCCTGCCTTTCAGACTATTGTTTAATTTTCAGTTTTAACGGCCTTGGTGTTTGTGGACAGGTTTGTATTGAATGTGGCTTTGGAAGAAGCTTATTTGACCGATTAAGCTCTTTGGGTCATTCTAAGCATCTCCTCAATGTTCAATATAGAATGCATCCTTCCATCAGTTTCTTCCCAAATTTGAAGTTTTATCAAAATCAGATCGTGGATGCACAAAATGTGTTATCTGAAAGTTACGAAAAGAGGTATCTTTCAGGACCAATGTTCGGTTCCTATTCATTTATAAATATCGTTGGTGGAAGAGAAGAAAAAGATGATGATGGAAGAAGCTGGAGAAATATGGTTGAGGTGGCTATTGTGATTAAGATTGTCAAAAAACTTTATAGAGGTTTGCATCCCTTTTCTTGTTTTTGTTAGTCCTTTTTATTGTTTTAGGATGAAAATCTGTTTACTTAAGTTTGATCTCTACTTTCACGTTTACAGCTTGGCAGGACTCGAATAAGAAGATTATTATTGGTGTTATATCTCCTTATGCTGCTCAAGTTGTTTCTATTCAAGAAAAACTTGGTCACAAGTATGAGAAACTTGATGGATTTTCAGTAAAGGTGAAATCAATTGACGGGTTTCAGGGAGGAGAAGAAGATATTGTTATTCTGTCGACAGTAAGGTCCAATAGCCATGGATCTGTTGGCTTCATATCAAGTCGTCAAAGGACCAATGTTTCCTTGACAAGAGCACGGTGTGTAATCCTCTCACCTTTTGAACGACTGATCTTTATTGATACTTTCTTTTTGTCAAAAAGTATAATATTCTCTTCCATTTGTGTGTAGCCACTGTCTTTGGATACTAGGAAATGAAAGTACCCTTACTAATAGCGAGTCCATATGGAAGGAATTAGTCTCTGATGCAAGGAATCGCCATTGTTTGTTCGACGCTGATACTGATGAATACTTGAAAATGACGATTATAGAAGCAAAGAAAGAGTTACAACAACTTGATGACCTGGTTAACGGGAATAGTGTACTTTTTATACAGGCAAAATGGAAGGTATGTGATTAATATCTTATCAAATTACACATCTTGATTAGGGGCACGGGTCAAAGAAAAATTTAGTTAAAAAGTATCTTGAGAAGTACATTCAGTGGTCGCCCTAAGTGTATTGTTGATGCATACAACCTTGTAAATCCCGTTATTGAAAATATTAGATGGATAATTATCGCAGTAATATAATATTACCAAGAATATTTAAATCTTTACATTTATATGGACCTGCCATCTGACCCGCCCATGTAGTTCCATTACATTTTCATGATGCAAGTAGAGTGAAAGAACTAGAGTCACATACAATAAATTTATTCACAGTTATTATTTCAAAGCCAACAAAAATGTCATGGACTTGATAAATCTATAACTATTTTCTTTTTTTCTTTTTTCTTTTTTCTTTTTTTTTTTTTTTTTTTTTTTTTTTTTTTTTTTTTTTTTTTTTTTTTTTTTTTTTTTTTTTTTTTTTTTTTTTTTAATAAATATTTCATGTTTAATTTATTCAACTTTATGCCATCAGGTTCTCTTCAGTGACGACTTCAGAAGATCGTTTGGAAAGCTGACGGATTCTCGATTGAAGAAGCAGGTTTTAAACCTATTACTGAAACTTTCTAGTGGCTGGCGGCCCAAGAGCAAAAGTGTAGACTTGTGCTGTGAAAAATCTTCACAAATCTTGAAACAGTTTAAGGTTGAAGGGTTCTATGTGATTTGTACTATTGACATCATCAAGGAAGTCAAGTATATACAAGTGTTGAAGGTTTGGGATGTATTAGCCTTAGAGTATATTCCAAAACTTACAAAACGACTTGAGAGCATATTTTCTGCATACACTGATGCTTATATAAATCGGTGCAGAGAAAAATGTTTCGAGGGGTATGTTCATTAGATTTCTAGTGAATTATAATACTTAAACTAGTGATTATATCAAAAATGCCTAATAGCATGTTCTTTTTATATTGTTCAGGAACTTGGAAGTTCCTAGGAGTTGGCCCACATCTGAAAAAGTTATCAGATTTCGTTATTTAAGTGATTGTGAAGACAAAAGTGAAGCGAGTGTGAATCCTGGTGATGTTAGAAATTATGTTGAAAACTCAAAAGTGAGCGAAAGCTTATTGCTTATGAAGTTCTACTCATTATCACGTGGGGTCGTGACTCATTTGCTCTCTGGTAAAGAAGGTGATCTACCCATGCAAGTCACTGATGAACAGATGGACATAATTTTATCTGGGAAAAGTTTATTTTTAATTGGGCGATCAGGAACCGGGAAAACCACTGTATTGACTATGAAGTTGTTCCAAAACGAACAAAAATTCCGCATTGCTTCTGAGGGGTGTTATGAAGGGGAGTGCAGCCAAATTAGGGGTACTGAAGTTGTCGATGATAGCAAAAAGAGTGTTCTTCGCCAGCTTTTTGTGACTGTCAGCCCAAAATTATGTTTTGCTGTGAAGCAAAATGTTTCCCAACTTACAAGGTGCTCAAATACTCGTATTTTATCCCTTTTTCTTCCATCTTTTATTTTCTTGTTCTGATTTCAAGAACTGATGTATTTGACAGTGTTTCAAGTAATGGGAATTCTTCAGCAGAGACGAGTCTTGATGATATGGATGTTATAACATGTGATTTCAGTGATATTCCAGACACATTTATTAACATCCCGGCGAAAAGTTATCCGCTTGTTATAACATTTCAAAAGTTTCTGATGATGTTGGATGGTACATTGGGGAATTCCTTCTTTGAAAGATTTCGCGAGGCAAGAGAAAGTTCTCATGGTAACGGTATAAGTTCAAGATCTGTTGCATTGCAAACTTTTATAAGATTAAGGGAGGTCACATTTGATAGGTTCTGTTCATTTTACTGGCCACACTTTAATTCAAAACTAACCAAAAAGCTTGATCCTTCGAGAGTGTTCACTGAAATTATATCTCATATAAAGGGAGGGCTGCAAGAAGGGAAATGCAGTGACGGAAGATTAAGCT
>LBNU01005349.1:3841-45802 GCA_014162995.1 Artemisia annua | reverse complement strand
ACAACCACCACCAACCAGGGACCGAAAGGTATGGTAACAAAAAAATAAGAACAAATTTATTGCCTATCGTAAACTCGAAAAATAAAAACTAGCATGTTCCGACACTTATTATTGTGATTATGGATTACCAATTTATTTTTTTTCCACAATTAGGTCACTTGTGCTAACCTGATAATCTGTTAGGAAATTAATCGATTTCAAGGAATGTATGCCTATGTTCAATTCATTCCAGACTATATTGAATAACACTCAATTTTTTCAATTTTGAAGGTAAAATGGTCATTTTACAGTGGCAGAATAGTTCCACAAAATAATACATGATCGAAATTTGAAAGTTCAGTACTACACAATAAGAAAAAAATAGTTGGCGTACACAACAATCACAAAAATGTCAGTTCGATGCATTTTTGCATTTGCCTTATAATTTAGATCATATTACTCCGTACTATAGTAGGATTATTTAGACTACTACTTACATATAAATACCAAGACCATATACCCCAAGACAGCCAATTCCAAATACCGGTTTCACACACACACACATCACACAAATAAAAAAAAACAAAAAAAAACAAAAAAAAACAAAAAAAAACAAAAAAAAAACAAAACTGGTGGCGCTACGCCTACCAAAAGGCGCACCTTTTCTCGCCTTATTTAACGCGTTTTGCGCCACGCCTCGATCAGCCGCCAAGGTCTATTTCGTGGCTGCGAGGCCACGGCTCGCGCCTTGGCGCGCCTTTTAGAACACTGCTTTTTTCATTCGTGCAGGTATAGGTGAGTATTTGTGTATAGCAACGAGATTTTTTAACGGCAAACAATTATGATTATGATTTTATGAATAAGTATTTGTGTAACATTTATATATTAAACATTAAATAATCTGAGATGACAATAACATCATCCCAGTTTAATAAACTTGGATTGAAAACGAATTGGGATTGAGAGTAAAAATGGGATGAATTTGTAAGATACAAGAAAAACAAAATGAATATAGATCACTAAAACAAAACCGCAATAAATAAAAGATCACAATAATGCTAACCTCATTTTGTCTTGAAACTTGTTCAACAATAACATCGAGATTTTTTTCATCATTAATTTTTATCAGCTATGAACTATATATATCAACTTCAACTATGAACTAATACAATAATAAAAGAAATTTATGGCGTCTTATATAATAGAGATGTAGATGAATTCTTAAAAGTTAAAACTATAAGTGTTGATATTTAAAAATAAACAAAAAATTACAAATTACAAAATAAATCTCTTTTGTTTTAGAAACAAAATTACAAAACAATTGTCAAACGTTCTCATACATATTTTTTAAATTTTATGTGACAACAATATTAAGGCAACTTTTAAAAAATTTATAAGGCAATATTGATCGTCAGATGCACGTTAGCTTTTGCCATGTTTAATGTGGTCTAGTTAACATCTTTAGAGGAAAATTCAAATGCATACTCATTTTTTTGTGCATACCAATGGACAAATTCTCACCCTTCATCCTTTTTATCTAACGGCCTAGATTAATCTAAGATTTAATATGCTTAACCTTAATACTCCCAACTATATAAAGCCTTTTCTTTTTTCTTTTTTTTTTCATTCGCTTCATTTTTTACACACACTTCGTGTGTGTGTTTCCTCTGCTCTCATTCCTTCCATTCATAAATTAGTTATATTACCATTCCGATCATCATCACCATCACTATTCCGATCACCATCACTGTTCCGATCATCATCTCATCATCACCATCAATGTTTCGATCACCACTCCGATTACCATCACTGTTCCGATCGACAGTTACCGTGTCTTTCATCATCACCGTTCCGATCACCATCACCAGCACCACTCCGATCACCATCACCGTTCCGATCATTATCATCATTTTTTATGGCTTCTTTTGATCTGAAATAAGTGTTTGTTTCAAAAGCAGATTTGATTGATATTGTTGCGGTTGATAATGTTGTTGAATCAGTTGATAATTATGTGAATCAAGTTGTTAACATTTCTTCTTATCAAGTTGCACACCAAATGTTTGATGAAATGTGTAAGTAAAAAATGTTTGATAATTTTGTTATCTGCTCTTGTAATTTTGCTTATTAATTAAGTTGTTAGTTAAATTTATGTTTTTAACTGCATTTGAATGTTGTTTTGTGTCTAATTGTGGTTTTGAATCTGCTCTGTAGCATACGTTTAGTATCACCAGTGATATTTGAAGTTGATGATTATAAGCTGGTTTAGTATCACCAGTTTAGTATCACTAATGATAATTGTTAGTCTGTTTATTTATAAGTTGTTTATGTTAAGATATTTAATTTGCTTATATAATATTTTTGACATTTTGATGAGGATGAAAATATAAGTTTGTGGGGATAAGTTGTGAGTATAAGTTACTGATAAATTGTTAATTATAGTGTAATATTGCTTATTATTTATAAGACATAATTCATATTTAAGGCGAGCCCAAAATGAAGATTTTGTAGAAGTAGTGGCTGCTGCTCTGCATATTTAATTTAGAAGTGTATCTTTTATTCTCAAGTTTCTTAGTGCACCTAATGAAATCTGTTAATTTGTTGTCTTGAATCAGTATCCGTCGTTAGTAATTGGAAGAGATTCGACTTTTTTGCAGGTAAGTTTATTACACCTAAGTAAGGTGGAATTCCTATCTTTTTTTACCCATGAACTGGTATTAAAGCTATTATTTTTGTAAAAAAATTTCAGATTTTATTCCTCAGAAAGTGAAAGCGGAGGATGCGTGAAAGAATACCGACTGATCAATAGATGATTAGATATCAACCGAGTAGCGCCTTTTATTGTTCCATAGGTGTCAACCGAGTAGCCTTTTTTGTAATGTTTGATAAGAGGATGCTAATATTTATTTTGTAAAACTGATGTGTATCTTAGTGTTAGCTAAGATTTGACGATATGATCAATGATGGCGTTTTGTACTAAATTAACTATTTCAATATATCTACCATATATATATTTTTATCACTTACAGATCTGCCAATCAATTGAAAAAAAAAAAAAAAAAAAAAAAAAAAAAAAACTGACTACACTAGCAAAATATGTGTAGTTCACTTGTGATATTTCTGCTCTCATATGTATAGTATCACTTGTTATTAAAGTTTTCTTTAAATCTGTTCTGCATCATATGTGTAGTACAACTATGTGTAGTATCACTTGTGATATTATTCATATTGTATAGTATCACTTGTTGAATTTAAAAAATTTAAATCTGTTTTGCATCATATGTGTAGTATCATTGTGGATATTCTATTTCATATATTTTTTTATGTGTTTTGTTTGTTTTGATGAAGGTGTTGCATAACAAACAAGATTGTTTAGTAGCTTGTTTGTCAGCTTTGTGTTCGTTGTGGGATTCTATGTCAACACATATTTTTTTTGTGCTCAAAATTGTAATGTCATACGTATTCCAGAACAATTATATATGTTGAGGCATTGGAAAATGGACTTAATTCCACCTGAGTTGAGGAAGAAAATAAATCATTATTTGTGAGAAGAATGAAATTAGCGAGAGGCTTGCAAATGAGGCATCTACTTTAGCAGACGTGTGTGTACATATATTCAACAATAATTTTCTATGCTTGATGATTTTGAGCTAGTGTTTGAGGATTTCTTTTGATAAGTGTTTGAGGAATTTGCGTTCTGTTTTGTTTTTTAAAATATTTAAATGGATGTTAAATTACTTTCAGTTTTACATGAGCTTCATTTTTATGTATCACTTGTGATACTACACTGTAAAGGTAAAGAAACGTGTTTAAGTTTTAGGCAATTCGAAAGCCAGAGGCTGAGCTGGCGATAAAATATGACAATTGATGTTTATTATTCTTTCATATACACTTGTTAAAATACAAAATTCATTATCACATGTGATAAGAATGTGATATTTCACATTCTTAGTTGAGTATCACAATTGATAACACATATATGTAGAGAACAAAAATTAAAATCATAACATTTTATATGAAGTTGATTATCTCTTGTGATAATTCACATTCTTAGTTGGGTATCTCAGTTAATAACACATTTTTATATAGAGAACATATATTGTTATCATTAGCATTGTATATTACTAATCAAAAGATTTTAGCACTAGTTGTTAAAACATAACAATGCAACTATTTTCATCAACTTGTTTTATTTACTTTTGTTCTTCAACAATCGTCCTCTTCATTGGTTCATCAACCAACACCTTCATTTTATTCCCAGGTGCTTTCGGGGGAACCTTTGATATCACATGTGATCACATATCACATGTGATATCACAGGTGATACCACCTGTGATATCAAGTGATATCACAGGTGATATCACTGGTGATATCAAGTGATATCACTGGTGATATCACATGTGTGTCAGCTTTCTTCTATTTGTTGAATCAATTGTGGTGATGGAGGAACTTGTGATATCACAAGTGTTTGAGCTTCTTCAATTTGGTTGTGGAGATGTTGTGCTTTCTTCAACGACAATTGCACTTGTTGTTGATTCTTTTTGTTTGATGAGGCTGTTTTTTGCACAGGTCTCATTCAAATATGTATCAAAATATTTTCATAATTTTTGTTAGTGTTTGAATAGTTCATTTGTTTTCAATATCATATGTCAAACAAATAACTATTTGTTATCACAATAGATATTCTACCAATCAACAATAATTTAACTTTTATATCACATGTCATACACTAGCAGTCAATATTGTTTTCAAATACCGCGGTAAAACCTTTTGAAACATGCACAATCATTAAACATACAAATCCACCACAAATCAAACAGAAGCATCACAACATATCTTTTGTTTTGTTAAACCTAACTTTTAATCTCTCATATTATCACATAAATCATCACAACATCACAAATTATCGAAAATTAACTAGTAAAACACACTAATAATGATTCTATAACAGTAAAAACTAAAGTATTCGTTGTTTTAGATGTCGATTGTTTCATTTTATGTGTGCTTTATGTGATTTGCACGGTTAAGTCAAATACAAATATCACTAGTGATAATACACATATACAGTTCAACTTCAAATATCACTGGTGATACACACGTATGATACTTTTCAGTCACACATTTCATCAAACACTTGGTGTGCATCCATGTATACAAAGTTTTTTACTCAGAAACTCAACCAAATGTAAACACTAAAAAACACAACCAATAAAACAACTAAATAATTAGTCAGAAGCATCATACCTTCATCCCGAGATTCAGTAGGTTCATTTTGAACCGATTTTTTCGTGGATCTGCTTGTGCACTCGATGATTCTTCCATTTTTGTGTTTTATTGATGATTTGAACGGTTAAAAAGTGATTATTTTTTATTTGTTATGGTGGTTTTTGATGATGGTTAGAAAGAGAAAGTGGGTTTTTTGTGAAATCTGATGTGTGAAAAGTGAGAGGTAGGGGTGGGATTGGTGGGGTAAGTTTGGTGAGTTGGCAAAAATGGTTCCTCCGTATTTTTTATTATTAAATATTGTTTTTTTTTAAATGGAGGTTTCTCATTGGTCCATTGGTATGTGAGGGTTTTTGAGTTTGCAAAATAAAACGCCTCAACATCTTTAATATAATAAAAGAATTACATCATTTCGGAGTTTTTATGACAAAACAATCTTAGTTGAAAAAAAATTGGACCAATAGGAATGCTCGATTTTGACACATAGGCGAAATCGAGCAATATGATTGGCCAATAAAAAGTTAAAATTGAATTGATTTTGGTCAAACTTTAATAAATTTGATGGAGAATTTGATTGAGAAAAAAAAACACATAAAAATATAGGTGTCAAATTTATAAAAATAAAAACTTAAAAAAAAGAGGAGGTAATTAATAAAACATTAGTGGTTGAATTGTAAATATATCATATGGAGTTATGTGTAAAATTATAAATTTCCATATTTTTTTTATAACTTTAAATAATAAACAAATAACCCCTTACACGTTATAATATGAACTTTGTTTACAATTACATGAATATTAGAATTGGTTTAAGACTTTCATCAATTAAACTTCCAAAATTTATAAATGTACGAATTAGTTTTAATATACGTTAAATACTTTTAAAATAAATACTCCCTCCGTCCCTAAATAAGTGTCCACTTTTGACTTTTGAAGTCTTACTTATTCAACTTTGACCTTAAATATTCTTGTTTATTTTAAATAGTACTTAATGCAAAATATATGAATAAATTGAGTTTTATGTGTATTTTAATTTAGTATAATTTTTATCAAGTATTATATAACATAAATAAAAATATTTAAGATCAAAGATGAACAAAAAAGACTTCAAAAGTCAAACGTGGACATTTATTTAGGGACGGAGGGAGTATTAGTTTCAAACTTTCATCTATTAAAATATCTTTTTACTATGTACGTTAAATATAAATAAGAACTCATGTTATCTTATTTAAAAGTTTAATCTATACGTACACGAGTTTGAATATTAAATACAGTTAAATTATTATTAACGGTAATATAAATATCAAATGGTAAGTACGAGTTGGTTGTGAGTTTTGTTAATAGCTTATTAACTAAGACTTTCTCAATGAGCTTGCAACCGTTTACAAAAGAATTTATTGCCTAGATGAGAAAGGTGTAGCTTTGTTTTTAATAATTAACCTTTCAACAAATAAGTTATTTAAAGTAACCCTAAATTTGGGAAAGAAAAGTTTGAACTTCCCTAAGTACAATAGGGTGTCTTGTTTAAGTTTATATATGGGCTTATTTGATTTCGACTTATACTTTATAAGCATCAACTTTCTGACTTATTTTATGACTCATGTGCTTATACATGCTTCTTATATCATAGTATATAAGCTCATAAGTCTCAAAATAAGCTAGAAAATCAAAGCTTATAAAATATACGTCGAAATCAAATAATTACCTCATAAGCCCACATATAAGCTTAAACGAAGTAACTTTAGTTGAGCATTTTATACATGTGACATTTACAATTTATTACTCCAACTTGTAGTTTACAACTCTAGCTTTAATTTTGCACGTTGCAATAATCAACTAATTTTGCCAAACACACCAACCTTTGATTCACACTAAACACTACTTTACACTTATTAAATTATTTCAAATTATCCTATTTATATTCCACAAAAGGTGTAGATTGGCGGGAACACCCTGACCCCGGGTGCCTTTTGGCACCAGCCATTGTCCACCCCACAAGGAATAGCTCCGGCAACTCTCCTGGCCTAGTGGGGCAACAACTGGAGTGAGCACGAGTCAAGACTCGGACCCCTGAGCTCTTATTCCACAAAGTCTCTCCAGTGTGCCCATAGATTTTGCGGAGGTGGGTACCTATATGAAGCAAATGCCAAGGATGGGACTTGAACTTGGGTCTATTGACTCAAGCACAAGTGCTCCAACCATTGGACTAATGCTCCATTGGTAAATTATCCTATTTATATAAATGGCGTGTAAAACGCTGCCGTATTACCCCTTTTTCCGGCCAAAAATTTGGCCCACTTCCGCAGCCTTTTTCTTTGCCCGTTTTCTTGGGCCGTGTTGGCCTGTCAACGTAGACACTACTTTCTCCATAACATATACTTTAGTTAAAACCTAAATACCAGTAAAACAATGTCGACGTTGTGTCTTTTAGAAGTTAAAATACTTTGACCATAACATATACATCATTAAATCTACAAAAGTTCAAGCTCGAGTCTCCAGACACTTTACATAGCAAGGAAGGTGAAGCCTTTGATTAAATAGGTTTATAAGTCGTAACAAAATTTCATGAATCAACATATGCATACTCATTTTTTTTTTTTTACATTTTTAGTACAACTTCTTTGTACAAGTCATGAATCAACATATGCATACTCATTTTTTTTTTTTTACATTTTTAGTACAACTTCTTTGTACAAGTTTGGTATCACACAATCTGTGTGCATCTTTTGGCACATTATTTACACATCAAATAAAAAACCAACACGTGGCAGTACAACTGGATCATCAATGTTGTACGTTACGCCATAAAACTTGTACATATACACGTGACTCCTCATTACTTCATTTCCATATTTTCATCCCCTCTGTTTGTTTGTACAATTGCAGATTCTAAAATGGGGATTCATTAATTCACATCATTTTCATACCCTTTTCATTTAATGAGCTAATTATCAAAACCCATTTCTTAAAATTTTATAAAAACCACACATTTTAGTTAAAAACTTGAATAAAGCTTACATTTTTATGTATTTTTAGGTGAAAATGGGAAAAGGGTCTTCTTTGGGGTTTGCTGCTGCTGAGCATCATGAAGATGAGTTTACAAAGATGATTCTTTCGTGGTCTCTTGATCATATTCTTGATGAACATGTCTACAAGAATAAGGTCTTTTTTTAGTTATTTTATTTTATGTTGTTTTTATGTAAGCTCATTGTTGTTGATTTTAGTTATGTCTGGTGTGGGGGTGTTTGGGAATTGGGTTTGTTTGGTTTTGAAGAGATGTGCATTTTGGAAGCCAAACTGTATTAGCTTATTTTAGGGTGAAATCGGCTTTTTTACTCTCATATATAAAAAAAATAAAAAATAAAAATAAAATGGATGAGTTTTTGCTAGTTAGGTTACTCCGGGATGGCGAGTCTTTGACTCACATATACGCGGCTAGCCTGATCGTTTCTGGCCCTTTCCCTGGTCGTCCCCAAGATGTGTACCTAGTGAGGTTTGAACCCGAGACCTAACTTGTGAGGACATGCCTAACCACTAGGCCACCTTGGTGGTGGCTTATGTTTATTTCCGATAAAATCGGCTTTAAATAGAGATATGCAACACTCTGTTGTCTCTCTACCCGAATTGAAATATAATTTAAGATAAACGTAAAATAAGAAAATCTAGACTCTATCTCTTGAAGTGCTTAATTTAAAGTGTTATCTGCTTCTCCTTAGAAGCACAAGCTGAAAAAAAAAAATAAATAAAAAAATAAGGAATCTATAACATTCTTTGCATGGAAAACCAAAGCTAATTTATTCATTTTTTATGGTTATGAAGTTTAAAGTTATGTTACTGTTTATCTAGTTAATAATGTTTAGATGAAAGTTCTAACATAGTTATATTGTATAGTAAATAAGTACTCTAAAATAAGGAGGTATATGTATAGAGTTATAGACCAGTTTAAAATAAGCACACTCTCTAAAATATGTATGGATGATTAAAGTGATTGAAGTCAAAGTTTGACCTATTTGACTTAAAAGTCAGCGTTTCCAACCTGTTAATATGGACTGGAAGGTTTATTATTGTTTTTTTTTCTTTCCCTCCTTAATATGTTTTGAAAAGAGAACACATAAACATGTTAAAACAAAATGGTTTCACAGATATAAGCTCCTTAATCTCGTTACCTAGTTTGATCATTGTTGTTGTTCAAGTTGAATAAACCGAATAGATTTTGCTTTTCAGATAGTAATGTCTTCATTACATAAGTTTTTCTTATAAATTGATGCATCATCTACAGGTGGAGAAGATACCGCTTACTTTTGAGTCCGAAGAACACTATTTTGGCTCTTTTGTTTATCCTTTGCTTGAGGAAACACGTTCCGAGCTGGCTTCTTCCATGGAGATCATGAATAAAGCTCCGTTTGCTGATATTTTATCTTTCAACGAGTCTAAAAGTGGCGAAAACATGCTGTATGATGTTACCGTTGGTTGTTGGAAAAATCAATGTAGTGCACGTGGTAGAGATGATTACTATATGTTACTTGGTGACCTACTTCTTTTAGTAGATGGGCTACCAGAGTCTGTTTCTGATTTGAAGCATGTGGGAAGAACATGGGCTCTTTCATTGGTCAAAAGTAATGAAGATGATATTACGTCGTTACAATTCAATGTTAAGGCATCACAACCAATTGTTTTCCAAGACGGGATGTTTGCAGTTTTTTTGATGAATATAGAAAGTCAGAGAAGAATATGGAATTCATTGCACATGCGTAGAAATCTTCATATCATCAAAGAGATTCTTTACTCTGACTCTAAGGTGAGAAATTGGTTAATTAAAATTTCCATTTGTTTATTGATATTGTTGTTATTGATTATGGATTTTATGTATATAGGTTGAGAAGAAGTGTGGCATTTGCTCTTTTGGTTATGATAGTATGGTATCTCAGAAAATTGATCAACGTCTTTTGCTTAAAATGAACGAATCCCAGAGGACAGCAGTTATGGCGGTACTTTGTAAAACAGAATGTTGCCATATATCTTCTGTGGCACAAATATCGGGACCACCTGGAACGGGGAAATCAATGACAGTAAGTGTTTTGATTGTTATCCTCTTGCAAATGAAGCACAGGAATCTTACTTGTGGTCCAACGAATGTGGCTATAGTAGAGTTAGCCTCACGTGTGCTAAACTTAGTAAGAGAATCATTGAAAACTACAACTGCAAGTGGTGATTATTTCTGTTCTGTTGGAGATTTGCTCTTGTTTGGTAAAAGGGAGATACTGAAAGTCCGTATTGACATTGAAGAAATCTATCTCGAGCATCGGATTGAGAGGCTTGCAGAGTGCCTAGGGCCAGTGACTGGTTGGAAGGATTGCATAAGATCTATGATTTATTTATTGGAAAATTGTGTTTGCGAATATTATAATTTTTTAGAAAATGAATTTTTGAAAGACAAATTTAGAAATGATAATGAAGGTAAAAGATCAATGTTGGAAATCAAATCATTCATTGAGTTTGTGCAAGTGCAATTCAATTATTTAGCACCGCCACTCAGAAGGTGCATTGTTACATTTTGTACTCATGTCCCAAGAAGTTTCATGGGGGAATATATCTTCCTTATTATGATATCTCTTTTAGACAATTTGAGTTCTTTGGAATATTTATTGTTTCAAAAAAATCTGGTTTCGGAAGAACTTGAAGACCTCTTCAATAGCAAACCACTGCAAGATGATGTTGTTACGCAATGTCTATCTTTGCTGAAAACTCTGCAAATATCTCTTGAAGGACTCGCTCTTCCATGTTTCTCAAACAAATATGCTATAAAACAATTCTGTTTTGAAAGAGCTTGTGTTATATTTTGCACAACTTCAAGTTCCTACAAGTTGCATGCTGTCAATATGGAGCCTTTCAATATATTGGTAATAGACGAAGCTGCTCAATTGAAAGAGGCAGAGTCCACCATCCCCCTTCAACTTCCAGGAATGAAGCATGCTATTCTTATTGGAGATGAGTGCCAATTACCTGCAGTGGTTAAGAGCAACGTAAGTCTATACTTATCTTTCTACCTTAACACTACTAGTTTAAATTTTATCTTGATGGACTCGGTGTTGTGAACAGATTTGTATTAAATCTGGATTTGGAAGAAGCTTATTTGAGCGATTGAGTTCTTTGGGTCATTCTATGCACCTTCTCAATGTTCAATATAGAATGCATCCTTCCATCAGTTTGTTCCCAAATTTGAAATTTTATAAAAATAAAGTTCTGGATGCACAAAATGTGTTATCTAAAAGTTATGAAAAAAGGCATCTTTCAGGACCAATGTTCGGTTCCTATTCATTCATAAATGTGGTTGGTGGAAGAGAAGAATTAGATGATGATGGAAAAAGCCGAAGAAATATGGTTGAGGTGGCTATTGTGATTAAAATTGTTAAATTTCTCTACAGAGGTGTGCATAGTGGCTATTTCATTTCAGATTCTTTTATCATTTTAGCTGAAAGTATTAAGTCTACTTATAATGAACCCAAAATTTAACATTTGCTTCTTTCACATTATAGCATGGCAGGACTCAAAGAAGAAGCTTAGCATCGGTGTTATATCTCCGTACGCTGCCCAAGTCATTTCAATTCAAGAAAAACTTGCTCACAAGTATGAGAAACTAGATGGATTCTCAGTAAAGGTTAGATCAATTGACGGGTTTCAGGGTGGAGAAGAAGATATTATATTTTCTCGACAGTAAGATCCAATAACCATGGGTCTATTGGCTTCATATCATGTCCTCAAAGGACTAATGTTGCCTTGACGAGAGCACGGTATGCAATCCTCTCACTTTCTTTACAATTGATCTTTATTAATACTTGTTTAGAACAGAAAGTGTGATATTGCCTTCCTTTTTTCTGTAGGCATTGTCTTTGGATATTGGGAAATGAAAAAACCCTGTCTAGCAGCGAGTCTATATGGAAAGAGTTGGTATTTGATGCAAGGAATCGACATTGTTTCTTTGACGCTGATGCTGATGAATGCTTGAAAACGATAATTATAGCAGCAATTAAAGAGTTAGATCAGCTTGATGACTTGGTAAACGGGAACAGTGTACTTTTTAAACATGCAAAATGGAAGGTATGGATTAATCTCTTACCAAATTACACTTTTTGATCAAAACTGGAACATTCTTACTTTATAAGTTACATTTTGGCTGTGTAGACAAACATATGAAAAGAAAGAATAAAAAGATAAAAACAACAGATTCCTCTTGCACTTGTCTCCTGCTTTATACAAATTTTATATGTTTACATTTTCATACTTAAATCATACACTTGATAACAGTGGCAAGTTTCAAAGCTTTTTCCTTTCACACTTTCATGTTAGTTTGGTTTGTATAATTTGGATGCAACAATTTAGACCCGTTTGCTTTTGGATGGGCCGATTTGGATTGTGTTTCATCTCAGATTTGTCTAGGGGTCAAAGAAAACCTAACCTGGTCCGACCCATTTTAACTCAGTNAAGGACTAATGTTGCCTTGACGAGAGCACGGTATGCAATCCTCTCACTTTCTTTACAATTGATCTTTATTAATACTTGTTTAGAACAGAAAGTGTGATATTGCCTTCCTTTTTTCTGTGGGCATTGTTTTTGGATATTGGGAAATGAAAAAACCCTGTCTAGCAGCGAGTCTATATGGAAAGAGTTGGTATTTGATGCAAGGAATCGACATTGTTTCTTTGACGCTGATGCTGATGAATGCTTGAAAACGATAATTATAGCAGCAATTAAAGAGTTAGATCAGCTTGATGACTTGGTAAACGGGAACAGTGTACTTTTTAAACATGCATAATGGAAGGTATGGATTAATCTCTTACCAAATTACACTTTTTGATCAAAACTGGAACATTCTTACTTTATAAGTTACATTTTGGCTGTGTAGACAAACATATGAAAAGAAAGAATAAAAAGATACAAACAACAGATTCCTCTTGCACTTGTTTCCTGCTTTATACAAATTTTATATGTTTACATTTTCATACTTAAATCATACACTTGATAACAGTGGCAAGTTTCAAAGCTTTTTCCTTTCACACTTTCATGTTAGTTTGGTTTGTATAATTTGGATGCAACAATTTAGACCCGTTTGCTTTTGGATGGGCCGATTTGGATTGTGTTTCATCTCAGATTTGTCTAGGGGTCAAAGAAAACCTAACCTGGTCCGACCCATTTTAACTCAGTATCGAAAAGCTGTCTTATTTTGGATNGGGTCAAAGAAAACCTAACCTGGTCCGACCCATTTTAACTCAGTGCTTAAAAGATTTATGCTAAGCTTTGATATTGAGATTTGTTGTTTTAAGGTAAATATTTTTAATTTATTTTGGCTATTTGATATACTAGTTTCAAGTATACTTGATCAAGGTCAAAGATTTGTAATCAGGGTGTGCTTGGATGTACGTTTCAGGAGTAATTATTAGGACTTTTACAACTATAACTAGATTCTAGTTGCTTGAACAAGAGATTGGTAGATTATTAGGACTACTATAATAAATGTTACATGCTACAACTGTCATCCACAAATATTATTTCAATATTAACAAAAATGACATGGACTTGAAGACGGCCATAAAACGATGATGTGCTGTAAGTTTATTTTTCATTTTAGTTTGACTAGTGCAGTATAATTTACTTCACAGTTTTTGTTTTCAAAACTATGACCCGACTATAACAACATTGCAGCTATAACTTTATTCTACATTACAGTCTCTTTGGGTATATCCTACTATAACAACATTCCAACTTTATGCTATCAGGTTCTCTTTAGTGACGACTTCCGAAGATCTTTTGCAAAGCTGACGGGTTCTCGCTTAAAGAAGCAGGTTTTAAATCTTTTACTGAAACTTTCTAGTGCCTGGCGGCCTAAGAATAGAAGTACAGACTTTTGTTGCAAAAGTTCTTCACAAATCTTGAAACAGTTCAAGGTTGAAGGGCTCTATGTGATTTGCACTAATGACATAATCAAGGAAGTAAAATATGTACAAGTTTTGAAGGTTTGGGATGTATTGGCCTTAGACGAGATTCCGAAACTCACAAAACGACTTGAGAGCATATTTTCCGCATACACAGATGCTTATATTAGTAGGTGCACAGAAAAATGTTTAGAAGGGTATGATCAATTATTGTTTCGTGAATCTTAATTCTTCAAGTAGTGATTATGCATGCTAATTCCATTTTTTTCTACTGTTTAGGACCTTAGAAGTTTCTAAGACTTGGCCGGCATCCCAAGAAATGATCAATTTCGATATTTAAGTGAATGTGAAAACGAAATTAAAGGGAATGTGAATCCGGGTGATGCTAGAATCTTTGTTGAAAACTCAGAAGTGAGTGAAATCTTGTTGCTAATGAAGTTCTACTCATTCTCATGTGGGGTAGTGAGCCATTTGCTTTCTGGTAAAGAAGCTGATCTACCCATGCAAGTCACGGATGAACAGATGGACATAATTCTATCTCCCAAAAGTTCATTTATCATTGGGCGATCAGGAACCGGAAAAACCACCATTCTGACAATGAAGTTGTTCCAATGCGAACAGAAATTTCGCGTTGCTTCTGATGGGATTTATGAAGGGGGGAACAACCGATTTAGGGGTGATAAAGTTCTTCACCAGCTTTTTGTGACCGTTAGCCCAAAATTATGTTATGCTGTGAAACAAAATGTTTCCCACTTAACAAGGTGCGCAAAGTACTTCTCGTGTTCCATTTTTTGTGTTCCATTTTTTCCTAATTTTATTGTATTGTTCTAACTTCAAGAGCTGATGTATTTGACAGTGTTTCAAGTCACGTGAATTCATCAGCAGAGATCAATCATAATGACACGAATGTGATTACATCAGAAGTCAATGATATTCCAGACACATTTACTAACATCCCTGTTAGGAATTACCCTCTTGTTATAACATTTCAGAAGTTTCTGATGATGTTGGATGGTACATTGAGCAATTCATTCTTTGAAAGATTTCTTGAGGCNAGATTACAAGGACTTAAGTTTACTTTTTAGAAGTTATTAGCTAGTGTAATGAAAGTTTATGTGTCATTTCATGAACTTGTAAGAATTTAGGGGGCTTGATGTAAAAGGAACCCACCCATGGAGTCCTTAAATACCACCCTCAACCTCATTTTTGAGGTGGTTAATTTTGGTTAGTTTTTGGGTTAGTTTTATGTTTAGTTTTTAGATTTCTTTATGTTTTCATGTAATGTTTTCTTAATGCAAACTTTCTTTTAAGTCTTAAAGCTTTTTACTTGCTTATTGTATTGCTTATTTACCTTTACTTCATTGCTTTTCATCTTATTATCCAAGCTTCTTTCTTCTACTTTGATTCAAATAAGCTCACAAAAGTTGCACCACCTTTGCATGAAAGCTTATTTCGTGCCGTATGATCATGAGTTGAGCTTATTTGGGTTTTGGTAGCTTGTGAGAGCTTTTGTACGTTTTTGTTAAGCTTATTTAAAAGTTTTCATAAAGTTTTCTTTAGCTTATTTGTCATTTTTATTGTTTAAAAGTTGTTTACATGTTACAAGCCCTAGAATTGGACTTGAGCTTATTTAAGCTCGTAAAGCTTGTAAAAGCTTCTTTTGAATCCTCTAGAGTGCTTATTAATGAGTAGACATTAGTTTCTTTTGAGTCCTTAAGCTTATTTTGCGTTAAAAATTTGTTCTTTTTATTTTTGCATGAGTCTTTAAATTTTACGTAATGTTTTCTATAAAATAGGTTTTAGCGAATAGTGTATTTTCTGAAATAGCGAATATGAGTCTAGGGTTTAGCGAATAAGCATTTTTCCAAATAGCGAATAGTAATTTTTGTTTTAGGGTTTAGCGAATAAGCATTTTCCAAAAATAGCGAATAGTATTTTTCGTTTTATATTTTTGCAAATAAGGTTTACATTTTTGCGAATATGGTTTTTTTGTTGTTTTGCGAATAAGAACTAAAGTTGCGAGTAAGAGTGCAAATTGCGAATAAGGTTTTGTTTTTGCGAGTATGGTTAAAGTTGCGAGTATGGGTTTTGTTTTTGCGAATAAGATCTGAGTTGCGAGTATGGGTTAAGGTTGCGAGTAAGCAACAAACATTGCGAGTAAGCAAATTTACCTAGGTTGCGAGTTTATCTTGGCAACTAATCTTGCAAGTTCGGATCAAGTCTTGCTTGTTTTTACTTTATTTTCTTTTTGTTTGTTTGTTAAGCCGAGCTAGGCTTATTTACACTCCATCGTTTATCGAGTGGAGTTTTTCTTTTATCATTTTCTTATCGTTACTCTGTCAAATTTTCGTTTAATCTTGTTAACTTAGTTTATTTTTCTTTCACTTGTTTTACTTTCTTAGTTCAACTTTCTTTTCGTTAATTAAAAATACAAAAACATTTTCTTTATTGCTTTCGTGTTACATTTCTTTTACTTCTTTCTTAAACTTATGTTTTCTTTAATTGTTAGCTTTATCTCTTTTTGTTCCGTTCTTTACTTAGTTTAACTTTTCAATTAAGTTTTTGTAGTATAATTAAAACCAAATCAAATCTTTTATAACCATTCATCACACATAACTCATGACTTGAGTAACTTGATCAATTTCAACCCTCGTTGGGACAACGATCCTAGGGGTCCAAAGCTTCACCGCTTAGATTGCCTGCATCAATAGCAAGAGGGATTGATTTTAGGTTTCAAGATATACGATCTTTGTTCTATAAGGAGTTCTTAAGTACTAGAACATCTGGAAAAAAAGATAAAGGCCTTGTATCCGAGATTTCTCAATTAAAACAGAATTTCAGAACACATGCTGCTGTGCTTGATTTAGCTCAGAGTGTCATTGACATCATATATCACTACTTTATTCACTTAATTGACAAGTTAGAGCCTGAAATTAGTCTTATATCTGGTGAAGCCCCTGTTTTGCTCGAGTCTGGTAGTGATGAAAATGCAATAGTTACAATCTTTGGTGATACCGGAGCTAGTGAGAAAATTGCTGGATTTGGTGCTGACCAGGTGATATTAGTACGCGATGATGGTGCCAAAACTGAAATCTGTGAATATGTTGGAAAAAATGCACTTGTTCTCACTATATTGGAATGTAAGGGTCTTGAGTTCCATGTAAGATTCTTTTCCTTTCTGTTTCAAATAGTTATCATTTCTAGTGATATTATATTGCTTCTGTTTCTAAATGTTGGATTTCCAATGATCATTTAGGATGTGTTGTTGTACAACTTTTTTGGGACATCCCCGTTGAAAGACCAGTGGAGAGTTATTTACGGATACATGAAAAAGCATAACCTGCTCAATGAAAAACTTCCCCAGTCATTCCCGACATTCGATGAGGCAAGACATAGTGTTTTATGTTCTGAATTGAAACAATTGTATGTGGCCATAACTCGAACAAGGCAAAGGCTATGGATATGTGAGAACAAAGAGGAGCTCTCTAAACCAATGTTTAACTACTGGAAAATGAAGGGGCTAGTTCAGGTTAGAGAACTGGATGATTCAGTGGCTCAGTCTATGCGGGTTGCTAGCACCCCTCAGGAGTGGTTGGACCGTGGTAAAAAGGTTAGTTTTTTTTATCTACTACTACTTTATTTTTCTTATGATTTGTATTCTTATTACCTTATTTGACTAACCATCATGCGCTTTTCAGTTTTTTTATGAGAGCAATTTTGTGATGTCAACGCTGTGTTTTGAGAAAGCTGGCGACACTATGTGGGAAAAACTGGCAAAAGCTTCTAGTCTCAGAGCATCTGCTGATCAAATGTGGGGAACAAATCATGATGCTTTTGTGAGTTATGCTAGAGAAGCAGGCGAGATGTTTGAGTCTATTGGGAAGCTCGAGTCTGCTGCATCATGTTATTGTGATTTAGGGGATTATGAAAGAGCGGGTAACTTCTTTTTAGCACATGAATCCTCTTTTGCTAATTTACTGCTTGCACTTGTTGACACTGCATTTGAATCGAAAAGTCACAAGTTTGACCCATATACTTAAGAATGGTTCCATTTGCCCTGTACTTTACCTTAACTGTGTCAAGTGGGTCAAATATAAAGATGCATATAAAATTTTATGGAAAAGTTTCCAAGAAATGTAACAAAAAAACTTCAGTTGAAAGTTTGGGACTTGGGGTTATCCAATACTTTCTCGCACCTAAAAGGAAATTTATTTATTTTGATAGAATCCTTAAATGAAGTTCCCCTCATATATTGGTAAAATTATACAGCGAAAAAGTAGTTGATACCCCCACACTAACAAATCTGGTATTTTATGTATCCTTAAATCATTTTTATTCAAAAATTTGGATAATACTGTTTTGAATCATTGTCATTACTAAATTGAACTCTTGTGTTTGTGTAGGAAACTTGTATTTGCACAAATGTGGAAAGATCGATGCAGCTGCTGAATGTTTCACTCTATCAGGATGTTATAGAGAAGCCGCGGAAGCTTACGCCAAGGGAGATCAGTTTGCCAACTGTCTATCTGTTTGCAAAAAAGGGAAACTTTTTAATGAAGGGTTGGAGTATATAAAAAACTGGAAAGAACATGTTAATGTTAGATGTAGAGAAATGCGACAAATTGAAGAATTCTTAGAAAATTGTGCCCTTTATTACCATGAGCATAAGGATCCTAAAACCATGATGAAATTTGTCACAACATTTTGCTCTATGGAATCTAAACGTGTATTTTTAAGGTCGTTAGGCTGCCTTGATGATCTTTTATCCTTGGAAGAAGATTTGGGACTTTTTCTTGAAGCTGCTCAGCTTGCTAGGTCCTGCGGTGATATTCTAAAGGAGGCTGATCTTTTGGAGAAGGCTGGACATTTTAAGGATGCAACGGTTTTGTTACTTTGGTATGTGTTTTAGCTCGTTATGGGGAAATGGAAACCGAGGTTGGCCATTGAAGCGGTTTGTTGAGAAGGAAGAGCTTTGTAATAGAGTGAAGTCGCTTGCGAAAATGGATTCAAACATTTTCTATAGTTTTGTTTGTAATGAACTTAATGTTCTCTCGGATTAGCGAAGCAGTTTGACTGAACTGAAGAATGATTTGGATGTTTCCCAAGAAAACAAGAGTTTAAGGGGAAAATTTTTGTCAATTAGGAAAATCTTGGATGTTCATTTTCATCTAAGTTCCTCGAAGTATGAGTGGGAGGACGAGTTACCTATTGATATGAATAAGCATTGGGAAGACAAGATGTTTCAGAACGGTTTCTATTAGAACTCTGGTTTTTTATTGGAATTTATGGAAGGAAAATGTTGACAATATCTTGGAGAATCTTGGAATTTTCCACAACGAAGAACCAAATAAACATGAGGGTCATGTTGATTTCAGTTTAATCTATTTTGGGGTAAGGAAACAGTGTGTAAACGGAAACACAGTTTACTTGTTAGTCAACAAGGATGCAGATTGGATAAAAAACTACGGTCAAAAGGGTGTTCAAAGGGATGGGACGCTTCTAACTATTGATATCGGGGATTTAGTGTTTGCTATTCGGTCTTATTGGCAGTCAGAACTACTTTCTGTGGGTATCAAGGTACTTGAAACTCTTGAACGTCTTCTTCATATGTCAAAGTCAAATGGGTCGGCCTTTCACCAAAGCACATCTCTTCTTCACATATTTGAGGTTACAAAGTTTCTTTTAGACTGCCAGCATGTTAACCTCACTTCTCCTTCTAAAAAGAAGCTGCAAAGTTTTCTAAAAATCTCTACAAGTTATTTTGATCTAGTGTTTCCGTTAGACTGGCGGAATTCAGTATCCGAGGACTTAATATCTGTAAGAAAGACTGATCTTTCGGTCAACTTGCTTAATGAGATCATACTTCAATATATCAACATCAAAGGTGACCTCACCTATTGGACAATCGGGAGGGTGATGATGATATGTTTCAGTTGCACACAGCCTTTAGTACTATTTGAGATGGTTATGAGGAAGATTCAGAATGCTCCCTCATGGAAGTTGTTTCTTGAGAAATTTTGGAATGACGGCAAAAAAGATACTTATGTTTCTAGGGAACTTAAAAATGCTCTGGAAGATACGTTTAAACCCAAGTGTCCTGGCCACGTATCTCCTCACAGTTTCATGTATCTCTTGGACCATCTTCTTTTCTTTGCATCTCTCTCTTCAGAGATCATTTTCACTACAAGATCTTCTCTTGTTGGATGGCTTACATCTTTTGACTCTACCGGTACTCTGAATACATCATTATCCGTTTCCAAACAGACAATTCCAGATCGTAAAACCCTACGCAGTATTGTTAAAATTGTTAAAATAATTCTCTTCCATAAAGACGATATTGTATCATGGATTTCAAGATCGAAAATTGATGCCTCTTATTACCATCCAATATTAGCATTAAAGGGAGTTATGATACTGTCTTTACTGTGTCTGCAAGCATCAGATTGCTCTCAGGAACTACTTGAATTGTTGTCGGGTGATAAAAGTATTGCTCAATTGCTTCCAAATAAGTTTGTGGCCAATCTTTTGTCAAGAAGGAAGGGTAGTTTATTGAACTTAAATTCTGAAGTGGTTTCTGAAGCGTTTTTAAGTATAGAGGATCCTCTCCTGATTATGTGTTCAGGAGATGTGAATCCTAAAATCAATGCTCCTTGTGCTATATTTGTTGACCTTACGAAATCTAAAGAGGAGATTACGAGTGAACTGTTCTTAACAAAAACTACACTTTGTGTGCAAAATCCTTCTAACAATGATGGTTGTGAGATGTCTCCAAAGGCAACATGTTCTGATACGTTACCAGTTGCAAATTTGGATGTGAATCCAGTAGATGAATGCAAAGGAGAACAGCAAACGAATAGGAAAGTTGAAGATGAGATATTTGAAATTTTAACTGGGAAGAAGGAAAAGTTGCCGAGCTTAGTATGTATTAAATGTATGATACGGGTAAGTGCATCATGGTATTTTTAGTTTTACTATAATTGGTCTAAACTATGATGTCTTCTAATTATATGTCCTGTTTTCAGAAGGAATTTAATAGAAATATAAACACATTAGCTACAGCTTTAACGAATGGAAACCAGTGGCCAAAAGAAGATATGGCATTTGTATTCAGTGCGTTAAGTGAACTCAAGGCATTTTCAGAAGTACTTAATAAAAGGTTAGATTTGCAATCCTTTAAATTACAAGTGTTTGATACATTTCTTATTTTTTAAAGATATATTTGGGTGTTGGGTCTTTTCCAGGGCTAAAAAAGCAGAGGACCATTCAGTTTCCGAGAAGACTTTGCAAGAAGTCTTGAAGTGGCTGCAAAGTAATACGCCAAAGATAAATGATATCATGAACCGTTCTGCTATGAATCAAGAATCGGAGGATGGGAAAATGCTAGTATCAGAGAACAGCAACACAACTGAGGTTGATGAAACAAGTGAGAAGAATCACAATGAGGAAACAGGTGATGACGATTCATTGGTGAAAGTGGTGTTAGAAAATAATACTCAAGAAGTGAAAATCAAGAAAGTAAAAGGAAACAATAAGGGTAAGAAGGGTAAAAAGGGCAAAGGTAAGTAAAGGACCTGATTAATATGATGGATGAGTAGTTTTTCATGCAGGCATATAGGCGTCTTCTTCTGGGTTTGAGAATCCTTCATAGGATGGTTCTGATTTAAATTTCTTCATGACAACTCCTCAACTTATCTGGATCAAAGTTAAAATATGTTAAAACGGTCTCATCTTGTTAGCTTTTAACTTGTTTGTGTTATAAAAATATGTGTGCTTACAGCTAAAGTTGGTATCTCTTAGAGGTAGTCAGCACTTGCATAGTCCTAAATCCTAATATCTACTCCATAACAATTTTCATTCTTCAGTGAATAAGTGCATTTAAGCATGCTCTAGTCAAGAATCAAATATGTCTTTTAGAGTCTAGAAAATGTGTTAGTGGGCTTAATACTAGGCTAAAGCCCAGTCTGATGGTGGAATATTGGAATGTGTCAAGTGATTGTTCTGGGCCTAGCTTATTTAATTTAGTAACTTACAAAAACCAACTATGAGATTTGTTATAATTTAGGAATCACATTATTTTTGGAACTTGTTTAAAAAATTAAAATCATACTAAACCTTGATGTAGTGATGTTGCTCTAACTTGGCAATACTAAATTCAATGGTGAGGGACATGGTAAAGTATAAACTATAGGTTCTAACTATGATTGCGAAACAATAAAATCGAAAAGGGAGGGATCCTGATGTTGCCGAAAGTTACATAAGCTTGTCGATACGTGTTGCCAATACCATACCGTCGCCCTAAATGATTGGGCAAAAATACTCTTGCACTCTTTGCTCGTCAAGTTAATTCCTATATGTAAATTTATTTCTATATCAAAAAATTGAAAAATAGCAAAACAATCAAATTCAATATATTTGATTTATGAATTATGATGATGTTCCCGCCACAATTATCTCTTACACTTCCACTACTGCCACCACGATGACACCATATAGTACGAACCTTCATGATCATAATCTGTTAATCAAACATAACTCATCGCCATTGTCGTTTATTAGATGAAAGCTTTTTGCGTGGCAATAAGGTGAACTGACTGAACTCAGATCGATGTTACGGTTTAGAGTTACGAACATTGCTAAGGTTATTGGTGATGAAATTAACGGGGAAATGATAGATGTATTTTGATTCAAATGGTATCAAACCTTATAATCAGAGTATTCAAATGATGCGCGTTTGAATGAGGGCAGCCATTGTAGATTTTTGAAACACGTATTCCAACTTCAAACAAGTTCAAAAGAGGATGAACATGAGGGTACGATTGTTCACTTGGGTTAATAAATAAAAAGGCTAATTACCCAAAAATGTATTATACTTGACACATTTGTTATTCTGTGTAGCGAATAACAAAATGTGTAGCGAACAGTTTTTCGGTTATTCTGTGTAACATTCAATTTTTTTTTCGGATTATTCTGTGTGAGTTTTGACCTCTCCAGCAGGTACCCGGTTTAATTACAACCAATTAGTATGTAAACGGGAAAATTCTTGCAAAACGTACGATACTTTTCCAAAAAAAATCAGTTTTGCGCTGCGAACAAAAAAAAATCTTATCTGATACTCCAACTCGACTATTTTGTCTTATCTTGAGTATAAACTTACTTAGGTAACCGGTTGCCAGTATATCTATTTTTACAAATATTTTATCTCCTCCACCTTGGATAATCAACCACACGCTCATCTCCTCCCTCCACACGCCCTTCGCAAACTCAACTTTACAACCAATCTTTGTACTTGAAAATCCTTAGGAAGTACAACCTTATCCTTATTTATCACCCCACACTTCATGAAACATCACTTTCAGAAACCCCCAATTCGCTCTCAAACCCTAATTCGTCATACATATTAAATAGTACAAATTGATTGTCGGTTTCCACAAATTGCAAAGACAAAAGGTATATTCCATGTATTATTTAATGTTTTATTACCTCATTTGTATTAATTTATGAATATAATTCGTTTTTTTAGGGTTTTGATGCGCGTGGGATTGCAACACGCACTACGTTTTACCTCTCGAGGGATCCCGAGAAGCTTACAATCCCCACCAGGCAGTGTACCTGACCGATGTAGTATAGTGTAGTGGCAAGTACTGGGGGATTGATCGTTCTCTCACAGGGAATAGTGTTCGTTAGGTTAAAGACTACTCTAATTAAGGTCTAAGGGTGGAGGATGATTATTTTTGTATTTTTATGTTTTTTAGAAAGCAGTAAAATCTCGGTTTTGAAGGAATGGGCGGAATTAGTTGCTAGTCAACTAACCCAAGTATCTACTTATGCTAATTAAAATTAAAGTATTGAGAAAACAATGGTGGGGAAAGTAGTGTTTACTTAGATTTCATTACTCCCTAACTATCTTTTACCATGTAATTAGTATGTTGAGTTTGCGTGGATGACGGGTGTATTCCTANTTGGATGTTGGGTCTTTTCCAGGGCTAAAAAAGCAGAGGACCATTCAGTTTCCGAGAAGACTTTGCAAGAAGTCTTGAAGTGGCTTCAAAGTAATACACCAAAGATAAATGATATCATGAACCGTTCTGCTATGAATCAGGAATCGGAGGATGGGAAAATGCTAGTATCAGAGAACAGCAACACAACTGAGGTTGATGAAACAAGTGAGAAGAATCACAATGAGGAAACAGGTGATGACGATTCATTGGTGAAAGTGGTGTTAGAAAATAATACTCAAGAAGTGAAGATCAAGAAAGTAAAAGGAAACAATAAGGGTAAAAAGGGTAAAAAGAGCAAAGGTAAGTAAAGGACCTGATTAATATGATGGATGATTAGTTTTTCATGCAGGTATATAGGCGTCTTCTTCTGGGTTCGAGAATCCTTCATAGGATGGTTCTGATTTAAATTTCTTCGTGACAACTCTCTCAACTTATCTGGATCAAAGTTGAAAGATGTTAAAACGATCTAATCTTGTTAGCTTTTAACTTGTTTGTATTATTTAATGTGTCACATTTATATTGTGATGGTGGGATCAAAACCCGTAGATTTTTCGGCCAAAAGGTTGGAAAAATGGAAACCATTGCTACCTAAGATAAAAATATATGTGCTTACAGCTAAAGTTGGTATCTCTTAGAGAGTTAGAGGTAATCAACACTTGCATAGTCCTAAATAAAGTTAAAATCAAGTAAGTTACCAAGCCAACACACAAGGTCATGCTCCATAACAACTTTACCTCTTCAGTGAATAAGTGCATTTTTATAGTCTAAGAAGATGCAAGCATGCTCTGGTCAAGAATCAAATATGTCTTTAGAGTCTAGAAAATGTGCTAGGTGGGCTTAATACTAGGCTAAAGCCCAGATGTGGAGTACTTGAATGTGTGAAGTGACTGTTCTGGGCCTAGCTTATTTAATTTAGTAACTTACAAAAACTAACTATGAGATTTGTTATTAGGAATCATCACATTATTTTTGGAACTTGTTTAAAAAATTAAAATCATACTAAACCTTGATGTAGTGATGTTGCTCTAACTTGGCAATACTAAATTCAATGGTGAGGGACATGGTAAAGTATAAACTATAGGTTCTAACTATGATTGCGAAACAATAAAATCGAAAAGGGAGGGATCCTGATGTACCATACCGTCACCCTAAATGATTGGGCAAAAATACTCTTGCACTCTTTGCACGTCAAGTTAATCCTATATGTAAATTTATTTCTATATCAAAAATTAAAAAATAGCAAAACTATCAAATTCAATATACTTAGATTTATGAATTACGATGATGTTCCCGCCATAATCATCTCTTCCACTTCCACTACTGCCACCACGATGACACCATATAGTACGAACCTTCATGATCCAAAGGCCACAATCTGTTAATCAAACATAACTCATCACCATTGTCGTTTATTAGATGAAAGCTTTTTGCGTGGCAATAAGGTGAACTGACTGAACTCAGATTGATGTTACGGTTTAGAGTTACGAACATTGCTAAGGTTATTGGTGATGAAACTAACGGGGAAATGATAGAAGTATTTTGATTCAAATGGTATCAAAACCTTATAATCGGAGTATTCAAATGATGAAAGTTGGTGAACATGAGGGTGCGTTTGAATGAGGGCAGCCATTGTAGATTTTTGAAACACGTATTCCTACTTCTTCAAACAAGTTCAAAAGAGGATGAACATGAGGGTAAGATTGTTCACTTGGGTTAATAAATAAAAAGGCTAACTACCCAAAAATATATTATACTTGACACATTTGTTATTCTGTGTAGCGAATAACAAAATGTGTAGTGAATAGTTTTTCGGTTATTCTGTGTAACATTCAATTTTTTTTTCGGATTATTCTGTGTGAGTTTTGACCTCTCCAGCAGGTACCCGGTTTATTTAGATTACAACCAATTAGTATGTAAACGATACCTTTTAGGTTTAAGCATCTAACATTAGCTAATGGAATTTCATTCATATTTGCTGTCATCAGATTGGGTCTCAAGTTTGAATACGAGATATTTTATTCAAATTGCAATGCTGCTTCTGGAAAGATAAGTTAATTGGGTCATTGGATGTATTTTCTTTTCTTGTAGTAATGTAGTTAAGATAGTATATATGCAATGAATGAAGCTGCTATAAGCATAATAAAATAGTTTGTGATTTGTGAGCTTTTATTTGTGTATGTGTTTAGATCTATGAAATATTTTCTATGTGAAAAAATAAAATGGTGGTTGCCGGAAAAAATGCTAGAGAAGATGGTGGTTGCCGGAGAAGAAGGTGGTTCTTGAACATTGAGGATGTTGATTTTGTTCAAAAAAAAATTTATGTTTATCGCCCTTTTAATGTTAAACTTGTCATTCTTGTAATTGTATGTATTCGATGTGGCAGTGACATGGAGGTGAGGTGGATGGTAACCTTATCTACATGGCAAAATCGGCTAGGGAGGTCAGAATTCACACAGAATAACCCGAAAAAAGTTGAATGTTACATAAAATAACAACAAAATTGTTTGCTAGACAGAATAACTCAATGTGTCAAAGTATATTACATTTTTTTGAGTAATTAGCACAAAATAAAAAAGTAACTTTATTTTCAAACTTTTCTTCACTTTGTTATTGTAGTATGTGTTGATACAAAAGTTGGGCGTTCCTTGTCTTGAGTATCAATTCGATTGTAATACTTGAGACCTGCGTACTAAGAAAACAAAAAGATACCGTTAGGCTTATCGTGGGATTGTTTCCCACGATTATCCTCCGGCGTGAGAGTAAGTAATCGGTTTTAGGGTTTGTAAAAGAGTTAGGGTTTTGTTATCGTACCTTTAATGAGAGCCGTGATGCCTTTTATATACACACGAAATCCTTGTAGGTTTCGTGTTCCTCACTCTTCGGCGTATCCGTCTAAGTCGGTCGCTTTGATAAATATCCCATAAATAAGAGATATCCTATATCAAAACCATAAATAACTTTGGGTTTGGGCCTTCGTGAGCCCAAACCATTATTGTGATAGCCCATCCGTAATGGGTCTGAGTATAGTAGCGTCCATTGGTCGGGTTCGTGACCCAAATCCGGACTATACGTCATCATGTCCCCCCAGTCTAGTGTGCGCATGGTGCAACCGCGGATGCAAGACTATTAGGCGTAAAAAAAAAATGCTCCAGCATACGTGGCGGAGAAGTTTCAAACATTTCCCGCCAGAAAGAATATACCATGAATCTAGTCCAAATAAATCCAAAAGATTTACCTCGAAAAATGTGGGAAAGTGCAAAAGGTGTTGTACCTTGGGAGTTCTCGACCACACGATGAAGGTGAGTGGAGTACACGTGTCAATCATCCATGGGTATGGTAACCCTATATAAACCACCGCCTCCCTTTTACTGTGATTATCACAGTAACAATTAGCATTTCCACCATTGTGAAACCTTCAAAATAGCTATCCAGAAATCGACCACGTATTAGGTAACGGCGCGTGCGCCGTTTGTAATAATGGTTCTTCAATTAACTGATTTTGCATCCAATATAACCGAGGAAGAACTACGTCAGTTCACCTCGGATTATTATATCCCCGTCGCACTGCATTCAGAAGTTCCGGATGCAGATGCGTCTATAGCGGACTTCCCCGAAGGGAAGGTGGGAGTATACACGTGGTTTTTCGAATTCGCGAACCAGCGTGTGCCCATTTCGCTTTTTCTTTGCGATGTTTTAAGTTTCTATCGCCTTCACATTTCTCAGCTGCACTGCATAGGTGCAGCAAAAATAACTAATTTTGAAGTGAATTGTCGCCTATTGGCTATCAACCCGACAATTCACTTATTCCGCGCGTTTTACCACACGTCGTGGTCAAACGGGTGGGTGTCCTTTGCTAAGCGCGCGGGGCCTTTGCAGTGCTACACAGAGAAGTTGGACGCCCTAAGGAATTGGAGGGAAAAATTCTTTTGGGTCGATAAGGCCTTTTTCCCATGGGAATTTGAGTTCTACATTCAAGGGTCCTTACCGAAGGATGAGCGCCCCCTCTCTGGCTCATATAACGCAGCGGATGCGGATATTATGCGAGAAGTGTATTACCATGACTGGCTTTCCAACCCAGTGATGGTCAAAAAGAGCGACGGTAGTTGGCGGATGTGCGTAGACTTCACTGATCTCAACAAAGCATGTCCACAAGACTACTATCCATTACCAGAGATAGACTGGAAGGTGGAATCTTTATGCGGATACCCCTTTAAATGTTTCTTGGACACATATAAAGGGTACCACCAAATCCAAATGGCTTAGAAAGACGAGGAAAAAACAGCTTTCCACACAAGCCAAGGTGTCTATTGTTATACGAAGATGCCTTTTAGCCTAAAGAATGCGGGTGCCACTTACCAGCGCTTGGTAGACAATGCGTTTGAAAAACAAGTGGGCCGCAACCTAGAGGTCTATGTGGATGACCTTGTCATAAAAAACCATACTAAAGACGAAGTAGTGCGCGACATTGAAGAAACATTCAGAACACTACGAAGATCAACATGAAGTTAAATCCTAAGAAGTGCACTTTTGGCGCTATAGAAGGCATGTTCCTGGGATACTTGATAGAACCAGATGGCATTAAACCATGCCCAGAAAAAACAGAAGCAGTCATCCAACTTCCTTCGCCACGCACGTTGAAAGAAGTTCAGTCTCTGAATGGAAAACTAGCCGGTTTAAACAGATTCCTGTCCAAGTCAGCGGATAAATCACTCCCACTCTTTAAAACACTCAAGAAGTGTACAAAAAAGGGAGATTTTCGTTGGACCACGGAAGCGGAAGAAGCTTTTACACAGCTTAAGCAGCATATAGCGGCGCTTCCCAAGCTAGTCGCACCCCGACCAGTGGAGGAGTTGATCATGTACTTATCTGCAACTCATGGAGCAGTCAGTGCAGTGCTTCTCACAGATAGGAACTCCATGCAAACACCAATTTATTTTGTCAGCAAAGCACTAAAGAAGACAGAGGTTAACTACAACGCAATGGAGAAGTTGGTCTTCGCATTAGTGTACGCTGCCAAAAGACAGCGCGGGTACTTCCAAGCGCATCCCATAGTGGTGATCACAGACCAACCTATCAAGCAAGTTATCTCCAAACTTGCTGCATCTGGGCGATTGCAAAAATGGAGTGTATTGCTAGGCGAGCATAACATCTATTATAGGCCACGCACTGCGGTTAAGGGGCAGGTCCTAGCAGACTTCCTCATCAAAAACCCAGATACAGATGATACAACTTCACAGACCAAGGTAACACTACCAGAACCATGGGTTCTATTCACAGATGGATCCTCATGTGTTGATGGTTCGGGGGCGGGCCTTATCCTCACCAATCCAGAAGGAATGGAATTCACATATGCACTGCGCTTTGAATTCACAGCCACAAACAACGAGGCAGAATATGAAGCCCTAATTGCCAGACTGCGCATTGCAACTCGAATGGGTATACGCAACGTAGAAGCAAATGTGGATTCCCGACTAGTAGCCAACCATGTGTCGAGTGAATATGTGGCTAAAGAAGATAACACATGATCCAATACCTCGAAAAGACGAAATCATTAATCCAAGGATTTGACAGGTTTACAATCAAACAAGTTCCTAGAGGGGAAAACAAAAAAGCAGATGCGCTAAGCAAGATTGTATCTACAAGTTTTGCTCACCTGTCAAAACAGGTATTGGTGGAGATTCTAAAAGACAAATCCATCTCGGAGATGGAAGTATCTACGGTGATAGAGGAGCAAGACCCTACGTGGATGACCCCTATCATGGACTTCATAAGCAAAGGCATACTGCCCCAGGAACAGAAGGAGGCTCGACGCATATGGCGCACAGCGCAGCGTTTCGAACTTAGAGATGGCATCTTATACAGACGCTCATTCTTACAACCATGGCTTAGGTGCGTTGGACCTCTTCAGGCAGATTACGTACTCCGAGAGATCCACGCTGGTTCATGCAGTATGCACTCAGGACCACGGTCTGTTGTAGCACGAGCCTTGCGGTCAGGATACTACTGGCCCACAATGCACCGTGATGCGTGTGATATGATAAGGAAGTGTAGCGACTGCCAAGTACACAGGCCAACCACAACAAGAGTTAACCCCCATTACCTCGCCATGGCCGTTCTATAAGTGGGGCATTAACATTGCGGGCCCCTTCCCTGTTGCAGCAGGGGGACTGAAATTTCTCATCGTAGCCATAGATTACTTCACTAAGTGGATTGAGGCAAAAGCAGTGGTGACAATTACAGGTAAGTAGGTAACCAAGTGAAACGATTTGTGTGGGACAATATTGTATGCCGCTTTGGATTACCCGGGGAAATTGTCTCAGACAAACAATTCTGCGACAACCCGTTCAAAGACTGGTGTGAAAAATTGAATATCACACAACACTTCGCATCGGTAAAACACCCATAAACCAATGGTTTGGTTGAGCGCGCTAATCGTAGTCTAGGCGAAGGAATGAAAGCGCGCTTAGACATAAACACAAGGGAGGATGGGTGGACGAATTGTCACACGTCTTGTGGGCACACCGTACATCAATCAAGTTAGCACTGGAGACACCCCTTTTCCTCTTGTCTATGGGACAGAAGCTGTCATACCGGCTAAAATTGGGATGACAACTATTCGCATGGCGGAAGTTAATGTCGCAACCAATGATGATGAACGGCGCATAGACTTAGACCTCTTGGAAGAAAGGCGCGAGCGTGCAGCTATACGCGAGGGAAAAGCCAAATCAAAAATGAAGGGATACTACGATGCCAAAGTTTGAAGCACCTCATTCAGACCAAGTGAATTCGTATATCGCGCTAATGATGCAAGCCACGCAGAAGATACAGGAAAGCTTGGACCAAAGTGGGAAGAACCCTATGAGGTCACGGAAGCACTAGGGAAAGGCGCGTACAAGCTGCGTGATAAGGATGGCCATGAGCTACAACGCACATGGAACATTTGCAATCTCAAGAGATGTTATCTTTAGGAAGGGCTACGGCCCCACACATGGACACCTCCACACTTTAGTAAGTGCTCAATAAATATCCATGTATTTCTGTTCTTGTTTTTTATTTAGACAAGTAACTTTCTTTTTTTTGCGCGCACAGCTTATGCACTTCCTCTAAAATGGCTTTTGCGCGCTCTGGAACCTGGCCACGCTTTTTCTGCCTCACTGGGGGATATCCTTGTCGGATGTGCAACTTATGTTCTGAGATTGACCGTGGCACACCAGTCATGTGCTTGGGTTCCCATGCGAAGATATCCAGGTTCTTTTGCAGGAGTGCGCATACGGCGGCTTTGCCTTTATCAGACAGCGACCCCCCGAGCGATACTTGTTGCTCTGGGTAATCAGGATGAATTGCTACTTTTAGGTTTGGTATTTTGGTTGCGCACTGTTCTGGAGTGTGTGTCGTCTCACCTGTAACCGTGTTACATTCTCCAGGTGGCACAGTGTTATTGTAGAGGGTGACAATGCCGCCTTCTACTGGGAATTTAAGCATCCCATGTGCTGTGGATGGTACCGTGCGCATGGCTGATATTCCCAATCTTCCGATAATGCCATTGTATGGCGAAGGAGACCTAATCACCATAAAGTTCATCCAAGCTGTTGTGGAGTGCTCCTTATTACCAACAACAACTAGCAGTCGCAGCTGCCCCATGGGCCATATCTTTTCTCCTGTAAAGCCTGTCAATGACGTCGCGGCCGGGACTAACTGACTTTGTATCTCAGGTCGCAACCTCTTGAAACAATGTTCATACATTATATCTGCGGACACCCCTCCATCAACGTACATGCAGTGGATATCGTGACCCCCCGCGCTTATCTTGATGGTGAGTGGTTCCGCCACTGCGTTGTCCGCAGTCAAAGTAGGGAAAGAGATTTCGCTTCCGGAAGAAAATCTTTGGCTGACTTTTTGCCTAACCTTTCGCTGCCATGATTGTATCATGTAGATGATGTCAGCCTTATCTTTAGGTGCTTCTTTCTTGGCCACGGTCTTTTGTCTGTCTTTCCCATCCTTGATGTTCTTAACTAAGTGGTCCAACCTGCCTTCCTTTACCAACTTATCAATTAGTTGGCGCAATTGGACGCACTCATTGGTTGTGTGGCCCTTCTGTCCGTGATATTCGCAGTACCCATTTCTACGCGCTGCGCTTCTGGGGTGCGCATTGGTGGGGGTTTAGGGAAGTTTGCGCCTTCTGTTGCGAATATCTCTCTTGGAGTTTTTGTTAATGGGGTATACTTGTCGTTTCCCCGTCCGCCTCCTTCTCTGCGATAGTTCTTATTACGGTTGCTGCTCTGGTCATTGGATTGTCTCATGGACTGTTCTTGTGACCTGTAGTTTGAGTATCCTTTTTTGCTATCTGCGGCAGCAGCTTCTCCTTGGATGAAGGACCTCGTGAGCTTCATGAGTTCATCAAAGGTTTGGGGAACCTTATCGTTCAACTTCTTGATCAGTTCTGGGTTATTGATTCCATTCATAAACCCTGAGATTTTTAGTATCTCTGGACATGCCTTGACATGTATGCATTCGTCCTTGTAGCGCTCCACATAAACACTTGTGGATTCCCCTTGACGCTGTTTCACCCTAGCGAGTTCAACAGGGTTCTTGGCGCACTTCTTTCTTTGAGTAAAGTTCAAACGAAACGCCTTTCGTAATTCTTCGAAACCATCAATGCTTCTACGTGGAAGCTTACTGAACCAGTTTCGCGCATTCCCCACTAATGTAGAGTTAAACATATGACACCACACAGGTTGTGGCCAATTTTCGATTGTAGCTGCTGACTCGAAAATTTTTAGGTGGTCATCAGGATCACCTGTCCCATCATAGGTTTTAACATTAGCGGGCATACGTCTTCTCTTGTTTTCTGAGAAATTACTGATGCATTTCGTGAACGCATCAACCTTTTAGCGACGCCAGGGACGAGACATGTCTTCATCTTCCTGGTCGCGGTATCTTCCCCTTGACTTCCAATGTCCAGTTTCTTCGTCCTCGTTGTCCGAGGAGTTACTTGGGGATGGACTGGTACTTTTTCGGCCCTTGCGCCTACTATGGTCGGAATCCGAGCTTGATCTCCTGCGGCGCTTACGCCGACTGTCATCAGAATCTGAGCTTGAAGGACTTTCACTTGGGGAATACCTTCGCCCGAGTCTGTCGTGGACTCTGCGCCTACCAAGCCTAGCGTGGGCATTGGTACGCCATCCATCATTTTCGTGCTCCTCCAGATGCTGTGAGTCAGTTTCTTCATCATCCACCATTTTTCTTCCGATCCTAGTGAATACTGGGTGTCGGCGGCTACTCCTCTTGCGCCTCTTCTTTCGGTGGCACGGTGGAGATGCTTCATCATCAGGGTCGAAGTTGAGTCGGGATTGTATGCTCTGGTTTGACCTCCTTTTTGCTTCCTTCCTCATGAGAGTAGCCAGGGTTTCATAGTTTTGGGACACGAAATCGCTTGGCGCTATTTCCGGCGCGACTCCAGTAAGTGCGCGGATGTCTACTCCACGTCGGGATCCCTATTCCGAATAGGCGCATCTGGTGGCTCGGTAGGGTTCACTTCTGGCATGGTGAAGGGAGTGCGTTGTAGATCTTCCACGCTAGTACTTGTTGTAGCAGCGTGGATTGCTCCCGTGTGGGGTTCTAGGCGCGCTGGTTGTTCTAGATCTGAGTCTGATCTTTGATTCCTAGGCGCACTGGTTGTTCCAATGGCCTGTTTAGGGGCTGCATCACTTTGCTGCCTTTTCCCATGTGAGTTTCCATGTGTTTTCTTCGCTTGCGGAGTCCGCTGATTTAGGTTTCCAGAATTTGTCATTCTAGTAGTTAGCAGAATTCTTAGTGTAGGGTCCCACGGATGGCGCCACTTGTTGATACAAAAGTTGGGCGTTCCTTGTCTTGAGTATCAATTCGATTGTAATACTTGAGACCTGCGTACTAAGAAAACAAAAAGACACCGTTAGGCTTATCGTGGGATTGTTTCCCACGATTATCCTCCGGCGTGAGAGTAAGTAATCGGTTTTAGGGTTTGTAGAAGAGTTAGGGTTTTGTTATCGTACCTTTAATGAGAGCCGTGATGCCCTTTATATACACACGAAATCCTTGTAGGTTTCGTGTTCCTCACTCTTCGGCGTATCCGCCTAAGTCGGTCGCTTTGATATATATCCCATAAATAAGAGATATCCTATATCAAAACCATAAATAACTTTGGGTTTGGGCCTTCGTGAGCCCAAACCATTATTGTGATAGCCCATCCGTAATGGGCCTGAGTATAGTAGCGTCCATTGGTCGGGTTCGTGACCCGAATGCGGACTATACGTCATTAGTATGTCTATGATATTTTTTCCCATTATGCTATCGGAATTAGCAAATACTTTTATTTAGAAGTTAAAATTAGAAGATGTACTTAAAATATACCTATTTGGTAAGCTAAAAGACAAATCAAACGCAAACCCTTATTTTCTTCTTTCATGACAAGTGGATATAACAAAGATTTTTGAAGAAAATTTAATAAAAAGAAAGATATGTTAAAAAATAACTTAAAAAATTGAGTTAGAATTGACGTGTTGATGACGTAGCACGGGATTTGGACAGTTTTAAAAGAGTAAACAAGGTATCCGATGTAGGGTATTGGTGGTCACCTGCATGACTTATAAAACATACACAACAAAATATAAAAACAGAAGGGATTAACCGAATCTAACACGTATAAAGGATGTTGAGTGATTACTTACAACGTAAGCTCCTTGACCTTCTTGACTTGCACGGAATCGCCTTCTTCTTCTTGATGCTTCAATCAAACAGCTAGGGTTCTCTTTGAGAGAATCACCACCTGAGTTGCGTTATGTATCCACACTGCATGGGTAGATCTAGAGCTACGAACGTATGCAAATTGGAGAGGCGAAAGTGGGTAAAGTCCACTAGGGATGGTCGACTTGGAATGATTAGGGTTTCGACCAAAAAGAGTTTAGTTCGAACAAGAGAGAGAGATGGAGAAGGAGTTTGGGGTTTAGAGGGTTATTGTTATTAGAGGTGCAAAAAGTTGGGCTGCTATGGGCAATTTTTCATAAGTTAGGAGCTTCTTTGGGTAGCATGGACATTCTAAATGGGTTTAACTGGGCAAAAATAGTACTTCGTAATAGGCTTTATAAATGATGGGCGTAATGGGCGGTAGACTCCAGTTAGTTAACTTGTGCATTAAAAATCACCATAATGTTTTCTCTTTTTTTTCTTCGCCATAGGATTTTTTATTTTTATTTATTTTTTATTTTAGTTTTCCCCTTTGTTTAATGGGTTTATAGACAGATAGGTTGCCCAAATTGTCAACTTTATTCGACTAAGTAATAAAACAATACATGTGTGAGACTTGCAAAAAATAACAACACTGAATGGAGGCAATTGCTCCAATGGTATCACTCTCTGACCAAAAGATGTTCATTTGACGTCAATGATGGTTTTGGAAAATAGTTTATGTGTTCAATCTCAACTTTTGCCTAAAGTTCACTAAAACATGACAAGTGCTCATTACATGTGAGGAAAGGTCGTTCGGAACCCAAAAAAATACATGAGGTTAGAGTTTTTCTGTCGATTTAAACCTGAAAATAACACAAAATAGATCTAGGATATGCCTTAGAACTACTTCATATTTCAACAAAAATAAGCATACCAATCACACTCTAGCAAATCACCTAAAATAAACGTTAAAGCAATAAACAAAACATTTACAAACCAAGAGAACTAGACATTGTAATGTATAATATCCACAATGTTTTCAAACTTGTGATATTTTGAGTTTCTAGGGTAAAATAAATTACTAAAATACTCTAATCTTTTTTAGCTAAAAGTTCTCTTTTGAACTTATAATTTTTCAAAACGAATTCAATAAAACTCATAGCATAAATCCTCGAATCAAAATCATAATCAATGGTGAAATCAATCCATAACCCACTCGGCGAAGGACTGGGTAGGACTAGGACTAGGCCAAACATACACAAGAAAAAGAATGGATATTTAGGTTTATTTATTTATTTTTTTACATCCTATATTTTTGATGGTTGTGAAGTAAATGTATATATTACACAAGTTACCCCTAGATTCAATGATTAAATATATATTTTTTTGTAAAGGTTATAATAGTAATTTTGTAGCTTTTGTTTTTCATGTTACTTAATTTTCATTTCAAACTTAGAAACATAAATTGTATCATTAACTTGCCTTTATTTCCTTCTTCACTTTTCTTTAGTTTCATTTCCCTTCTATTAAAAATGTTGTATGGTCATGTTCCAATATGATTTACACGAGTTACTTTGCTTTTGAAATATCTTGGTAAAAAGATAAATCTGTGAATGTTTGGCGCACTATTTGGTGTCAAATAAGAAGACCACACGTGGACAGGATCACCAGAACAAAAATACGACAAAAAAATAAAGTGAAACGTTTTTGAGACACTCAGCTAGCTATCTGATGTTGTACATTATGCTGTAAATACTTGTACAATATGTAAACCGTGTTTCAAATTTTTACCATATTTATCCTAACACTCTTTTATGTTTAAAGCCTTTTTCAGTTGTTGTTTATAACATTTTTAGTAAACCTCTCTTTTGTTTTTTATAAAACAAAGAAACAAACAATGATTCTTGTTTCACTGCAATTCTGCTACTGAATATGTAAGAAACAAAAGATACCATTTTCATTTTATATACAAAACATCAAAACCCATTTCTTAAATTCTTATAAAAACCATCAAGAAACACAATTTTTAGTTAAAAACTTGATGAAAGTCTACATTTTTATGTATTTTTAGGTGAAAATGGATAAAGGGTCTTCTTTAGGAGGAGGTGCTGGTGAGCATGATAAAGATGAGTTTACAAAGCTGATTGAAATTGCTTAGGCGTGTTTGCGTAAGCTTATTGAAATTGCTTATGCTTATTTAGAAAGAGCTTATTGACTTTACCCAAACACCCACCAGGGTTTAATAACGTTACCGAGATGCAATAATAAACCCTAAAAATAAGCTTACCCAAACACCCCCTTAATGTATGTACACTTTGTCGTTGGTTCATGTTTTAAAGTTGCGCTTATGGAAAACAAGTGACAACCTTGATATATTTGGTACATTTATGTTATGTTAATTGTGAAGGTGTTTGGATTGCTTATTTTTTTTGCTTATCTACACAATTATAAGCAGATAAGCTTGTTGGAAATAATGTTTGGATAATCCAACGGCTTATTTTCGGATAAAGTTAATAAAATAACCAATTTAGCGAGTTTAGTTATTTGAATCATTTCTCTTATATTTAACCCATAAAACTTTAAATAGAACTATGCAACCCTTTAACGGCCTTCACTCTTCCAAAATTAATATAGAATAAAAGTAATATAAGCAAATCCAAACACTACTTCTTTTAATGTTTAATTAAAGGTTGTTTGTCTCTTCTTTCTAAAAGCACGAGCTGATAAAATAAGCAATCACAAACATCGTCTCCTCTGTATGTAATTTTAAAGCTAGTCTCATGTTTGATTAAGATACTTATGAAGGGTGTTTAAGTGGTTATCTACTTATACATAAAGTAGAGAAGCTCTTTTTGGTATTTGGATGAAGCTTTTTATATGCTTATATTTTAAAGTAAATAAGCACTTCAAATAAGGACATATAAGCCAATGTAAATTAAGAATCAAACCAACAACCCCTAAAATATTTAAAGATCATCAAATTTTCTGAAGTCAAAGTTTGACCCATTTGACCTTGAAGTCAATGTCTACACTCTTTATTAGTGACATGTAAATACTCTAGTTAATATGTTTTATACATATCTACCTATTATATAAATGAGAGTATTTTTTACTGTAGCAGCCTTGAAACAAAGACACGTCAGCAGCCAAGAGCCTTGAAAGGAAGACACATCAGCAGCCAAGAGCCTTGAAAAAATAGACACGTCAGCAGCAAACACTTAGCTATTGTTTGAGGCTTGAAATTTGAAGCCAAATTTCTTATTACTTACTGTAACAAGTTGCACCTCTCTCTTCACACACATTTCATTTACTCTCTCTCTCTCTCTCTCAAACCTTCAACTATCCACTCCCCCCTTACATTTTCCGGTGACGGTGTTGATACAAAAGTTGGGCGTTCCTTGTTTGGGTTCCTGTTCTCGTATCAATTGGATGATATTGCTTGGGGACCTGCGCACTAAGAAAGCAACAGACACCGTTAGGCTTATCGAGGGATTGTTTCCCCCGATTATCCTCCGGCGTGAGAGTAAGTAATCGAATTTAGGGTTGTGAAGAGTTTAGGGTTTGTAAGTCGTACCTTTGTGAGAGCTATGACGCCCTCTATATATAGACACGAAATCCTTGTTGGTTTCGTGTTCCTCAAACCTTGGTGTATCCCGCGTATCGCGGATATTTGATATACATCCTATAATTAGGAGATATCTTAATCACATCCATAAATAATTATTGGGCTTGGGCCTCGTGGGCCAAAACCGTATAACTGGTAGCCCAGTTATTGTTAAACCGGCCCACGCGTAGTGGGCTTAAGTATTAGTAATGTTTACTAATCGGGTTCATGACCCGGATGTAGACTATACGTCATCAGACGGCTTTTGCAACAGCGGTAACACCGTCTTTTTTTTCGGCAGGTATTTTCTATTTGATCATGTACACGATTTTAGTAGGTTTCCGAAGTGGTGGGGAGTGGATACATCCTTTTTACTTGTTTCTTGATGGGGGATAATGATTAATGACAATGCTCCTTTGTCACGGAAAGCAAAAGATGGTATGACTACTCCTTTACTTGCTTATGTTTTCACATTCTCCTTGTGTATTTGTCTTTAGAATTTAAATGCATGTGTGGATTTCGTATTATGATGAGATTCATTTGTTTCGGTTTGTTTTGGGTGGCGAGAATATTATGAGTGTTGGTATGTCTTGTGTTTTCTTCTTCTTTTGTTACAAATGTGAGAGTGAGTAAAAGAAGAAGGAACTTATATTTTGTTATTATAGGATTTTGGTCATTTAGAATGTTGGATTGTTGGTTCCTATTGATGGACTGATGATGAAGTATTTGCGCGGTTCATGGTGGTGGTGGTGTACTTAGTATATCAAGTAAGCTTTAAATCTAAGCAAGACACATTATATTACAATAGATAATGATTTAAATGGAACACTTGAAAATTTATAAAGTATCACCATAGCTCTACATGAATGTTTGATGTTTTCACTAGGAGGTTTTGATATTTCTTTTAACTCGGTAAAAAATGAGTTTTGTATAATGATTGCTGTGGAATGCGTTCTTTTAATTAACCCATGTTACATACGTTTCATTCTTATTCCAGTTATGCGAACAAAGTTAATCTTCTTTGACAAACTTTTGATTGCTAATTATTAACATATGGATTTGTAACTTTTACATATTTCACTACATGTTTAATAATATAAAGGCATTTTGTTTTACAAGTTAACATACGTACACATTTGAGTATTTCACACATTAGAGATACACACTGAAACTGGAATGCGTCAAGATAATACTATGCAACTGAGCAACAATGAAAATTGAAAATAATGCAAGTGATCGATCATTAGAAAGAATTACAAAATGTATGAATGAAGAAGAATAAAAACGGTGTGTTGTTACTAAATTAATTGGAAATGTGATATGAGTCATGCAAAGAAAAAGGTTAAGAAGTTTGACTTGAGAGCAGTATGGTGGTGTTGTACAAAAAGAATGGTGCCCTTCATTAATTAAAGTTGAGATTTGTGAAATAATAGTGACCGATAAGAGTTGGTGTAAGGCTTAGAGAAGTGACAAAGGGCGGCAATAGTATTTGGTAGGATACTTTTTAGAGGCGAGTTATATTCCAACCCAAACATTTCTCGCGTACCAAGGGACGCATCCAAAGCGTCCATCAACATTCAATCCAACGGTCCAGATTAAAAAGGAATAAAAAAAAAACTGCTAATAAAACACGGGAGGGTATAACTGTCATTTATTGTGAAACTATCTACCCCCTAAACTCTCGCTACTCACATAACTTCAATTCATTCTCTCACACTCAAAAAACACACACAACTCACAAAAACCGATCAAAATCATAGATATCCGTGCGTAACCGTCCCCTAGATCTGAAAAACACTACAAANTGAAACCGCCAAAACACGCGTATAATGCACCTAGTCCCAAAAAGTGCAATTCAAGTACCTCGGGAAGTGGAGAGGCTATCCACGTGTTCTGTACCGTTACAACTCCCAGCCACACGATTCGAGTTAGTGGGATCCACGTATCAGTTATTTGTGGTGGGTGAGAAACTATATAAACCCTCTCCCACTTTTACTGGGATTATCACTGTAAAAGCGTTTTATCTTCATTTTCAAAAAAAAAAAGTCTAAGTTTCCTCTGCAATCACTTTTCAATACGCTAGGTAATTAGTGCGTGCGCCCTTTCCTAAATACGAAAATGGTCCTCCAACCGAGTGATTGCACCTCCGACATAACCGAGCATGAACTGACGCAGTTCACCTCGGATTATTTTATTCCCGTGGACCTGCACCCAGAGGTGCCAGGTCCAAATGACACCATCGCTGACTTCCCCGTAGGGAAGGTAGGGTTATATACGCGCTTTTTCGAGTGGGCGATTCAGCGCGTACCCATATCCGTATTTTTGAGTGATATACTTAATTATTACGAGCTCCACATCTCCCAGTTGCATTGTATCGCCGCTGGGAAGATTTCCAATTTTGAGGTAACTGTCGCCTGTTAGCGATTCCCCCCACCCTCCACTTATTCCGCGCGTTCTATCGCGCGACGTGGTTAAATGGGTGGGTTACCTTCTCTAAGCGCATAGGTAACCTGCAATGTGTAACAACTCGCATTTTCAGGTCATTTTTCAAATTTTACTATTCATCTCGGGATTTTACTATTCATTTTCACTATTCACTTTCACTATTCATTTCCTAAATTTTTATTTCACATTCTTGTAAGTTAAACTATTTGAATGATAATCCGAGAGTTTGACACTCGTCGGATCATTTCTGCAAAAATCACGAAACCGTGTCTCAGAATTACTTTACGGTTTAAACGTCATTTAGGCATCCCGATATGTCCACACAACACTATAATCAAGAGAAATATAAGTTTTTCACCTTCCGTGACATTCTCAAGAATTTTGGAATTTTACATTTTCCGAATCTGCGTTTTACGCAATTTACGCGATTTCAGCTTGCGATTTCCAGCGTTAACAACGTTTTCGCGACCCATTAATCTTATCACTCATTTTTATAAGATAATAATGAGTATATTGATAAGTTTAATCATTTCTACAAGTTTCATATTTTTAAGATACTCGGTTTTAAGTTTCGTGACATAACGACATATAGTTAGCGATTACCGGGACAAAACTCACTCCGTAAATCAAGATAATATCAAAATGACCAACCAAGTCATCCATATAACCATATGGACGAAATTTATGCACATCACCAAGCATTGGTGGCTTGGTGATGATCCTTGGTAATTTTTGTGGTCAAAATACTTACAAGTATAGAATTTCTAGGTTTCATGTGTTACATTTTAAACCATGTATTAGTATAAACCTAACCTCCTCATCCTAGTATAAATATAAGCTCATTCCTCTTCATTTTAATACCAAAAATCCAGCCATATGTATATTCCAAGGGAGATTCATCTTTGATTTCAAGCTACAAAGTGTATATCATTGTTGAAGCTCTTGTAAAGTTTCACATGATCCTTGTACTAGTTTTCTCATTCTTTTGGTGATCTTCCATCCACACAAGAAGTATTCTAGTAGAGACTTCAAGTGCCTTCTCAAGTAGTCACAAGTTGGTGTCAAGAGCTTGAAGAAGTTG
>LBNU01005343.1:17399-31025 GCA_014162995.1 Artemisia annua | reverse complement strand
ATTAAGCATGCAATTCACGACATAAAGAAATAAGACGGCCAGCATAAAAGAAGATATTGTAAGTTTTCATTCACCCAAAGGCGAGCATAGCGCCTGCATGGACAGACCAGAATATTTGCTTGTACAATAACAACACAATCTGTGGAGCTCATTGAGGCTTATTAAGGTCTTGACTAAAAAAACAACTAAACAATTCTTGTGAAAAGTGAAACTATTACAACCACCAATACAGATTAAAAATCCAAAAACATAGACCAAGTACTTGCAAAAATAGAAGCAAAACAACCTCAAAACCACAATTTGCTCTACTCAATAAAACACTTAAAACTACAACAGCAGTATAAGGCTTTCATTAACTCTGTATAACTGGTTGATTTTCAAACCAGTTCAGAGTTCTAATAAATGCAAACACAAGAAGTTTACCTAACTCCCGCGCTTCACCATATCCATAAAAATGCAATCGTTCTTCTGACTCAAAACTCCAGTTGCTCAGTTGAGTGAGATGTCACGTCATTCAAAATTACTATCAATATCACCAAAATCAAATCAAAAATCAAATTCGGTCTGTGCCACCAACTCAGCGCATATAACCGACCCCAGAACAAGTAGAAAATGAAACTGACATTCAAGCTCATCAACTGAACCCGTCGAAACTCATTTGGTCGACAAACAGAGATCGTCGACAACTCTTATTGGGGTCGACAAACAAAAACAAACAATTATAACAACTTTTTTTTTTTTTTTTTTTTTTTTTTTTTTTTTTTATTTTAGAAAACAATGTAACATAAATTAAAAATTATGTCAACCACTCGCATGATCCATGCCCATAAGATACATAGCGGACTTTAATTTTCTCCTTCCTTAACCCAATTTTTCTCCACCTTCAACTGATGATGAAAGAATGAAATCTTTTTCCTTCTTCAGTACCGCTGACCATGACTTTCGATATTCAACACTGAGATCTACTATAGTTTAGTCAACAATGACGGCAAAAGTCGAATACAAAGCAAACTTCTTATCGGCAGTAGGAAAAAAAATAGGGTTTTGGAGTTTTGGGTAGGTGTGACGGGGTGATACAGATGTGGTAGCTTGATGACCGAGTAGGTCTCAAGATCATACCTGCTCATGATACCATGTTAGACTACATAAAACCACGTAGGTATAACTTTATTAATGACCATTATTTATAATGGTGAAACCTAATACCCTAAACCCACAAACCGGGCTTGGGCCTATTTATCCACCAATAATCACTGGCTGATCTTTCAGAGGGTCAAAAGCAGAGCTTTCTGCCTGCTTTAGAGGACTAGTTTGGATATTGGTTTGACATTTAGATGATGATGAAGTGACACTTGTGATGTATTCCTTTAAAACGGAGTGGTGCTCTTCAGTTTTTTTACACCCATTGGTAGATCGTAACAACTTCCTTTTGGTGTTGTTCCAATGGTTCTTGATGCTATTGTCAGTTCTTCCAGGCATACATTTCGCAATCTTTGTCCATTTGTTTCCAAATTCTTTGTGTAATGCAATCAGTAGCTTATCCTCCTCCTTAGACCATGCATTTTTCTGCAAAAAAAGTGTAGGATATCAGAATAAATAATACTTGAGGTTATAATTAGTTTATAATAATAATAGATATAGAAGCAGTACAATGATATTTGGACTCAAATAGTTTAGCCATCTATCTCTGCATCGCTTCCGGGTCTTATGAGGGAAGCGTGCAGCTATGCGGGCCCAGTCCTTGTCACCATACAGCTTCACCAACCGCACTAGCAACCTGATGATAGAGATTTTTACTCAAACTTAAACTTTATGAAGGGGGTGTTTGGATACACGTTTTGTAAGTGATTACGTAATATTGAGTAATTAGAATCAAATGCTTGCACTTTTGATGTTTAAAGTTGCAATAGTATGTTGTTCAAGTGTTTTGGCAATTTTTTTGTTTTGTAAGAAACTAAAAGATATAATGTCCAAAATTAATATTCTTATGAAATAAGAAACGACATGTATGATATTTAAAATAGGTGCATGGGGTAATTGTATTTTCACCTACAATAATCAGATTAATTATCCCCTAAACAATCTCATATAAACAGAAGTAGAGTATGTCCAAACATTCCAAGGGATTGGCACACCAGGCGAAACCAGCAAAAGCAATACTAAGATATAAAAGAACAGAAATGAAAATCAAACATTAAGTATATAAGAAAACAAAATTTACATGTCTTCTTCTTCGGTCCAGTGGCGTCTAAGGGTTTCCTTTTCCGACAAGCCATTACTGACTCCACTTTTAATTTGCACATTATCACGATTCTCACCAGTGCCTATACATGCGACCGCTTCAACAGAATTTACCAATGGCGATGGGGGCATTTGAGTAACATTTGATTGAAGGATTGGTGGTTCCAAAAAATCAGTTGACTCAAAAGGACTATGAGTTTGAGTTAAAGAAGCTTGATATGGATAAACCGTATCATTGGATTGAGTAGGCTCCCCCAAAACAAAATCTTGTGAATTCACGAAATTAGGAAAATTGGTATTAAAATGACATGATGGAGATTCCATAAAAGAAAAACTAGACATATTTGGATCAAATGAAGTGTCACTGTATAAATCCATGCCAGAAACAAAATTCTCAAAGGATGGTGTGTATGATGACATCAGTAACAAATAGAGTGTCCTGTAAAATGGGATCACCCTGGCGGCTATATTTGTAACATGAGGTTAATAGGCGGATTCACGTATGCCCGTGGATTAACAACTTAATCCAACGGTTAAGGTACATAGTTAAATACTGAGGGGGGAGGGGTAATTTTCCTTTTATGGAATGTTGAATAGGAGGTCATGTATGCAAGTAGTAACTAAAGTTTTTCATGCGGATAAAAGACATCAAAAAGGATAATAACACATTACATGCTGATTTTTTGTATAAAGCTATAGATCTTCGGATACATTCAGAACAATACTAATACTCACCTTAATGATGTAATCTAACTGAACCTGCTATGACTAGCGTCCTCGTCAACATTTTCAGTAAAGCTAATCACGTATATCCTCAAAATAATAGTAATGAATGCCCTTTAATTGTCAAGCAACTTAACTAATTATGTTACATTCTTTGATTGCCAATCATGCAGGTACGCTGGACTAATATTAGTCTAATAGTGTTTTTCCACTTGTCATTTTAAAATGCTTTAGTTTGCTTGCCTGATAGTAGTCATAATAAGGTTATAACTAGTGTATGTGGTGCCACCAAATACCATCTAAAGTAAATCATACAGGAACTAAAAATAGTACAGTAGCAAGGTACAATATCTTAAACCTTTGTAACGGCACCACAAATGAAATATCGTGGTAATTTGTTTATATCCTCATAGATAAACAGGCACATCGACTTCATGAGTTTTATTAGTAGACTATGCTAACCTATTTGACTGTATTTTAATTCCATGCCTTTTTCGCTAATGAAAAAATGTTCACACACAAAACAAAACAGAGGGAAATGCCTCATTCTATATCTTAAGTTCATGTATATCCTAACAACTAACAAAAACTGAACTAATTAGCATAACATATTAAATATAACATTTTTGTACTCATTATTTGAGTCACTCTATTTAACATTATATAGCATAATGGATGTCTAAGTAGGCAGTTAAATTAGTGATTGTCATTTGAAATTGCAATATTCAGCTTTTAAGAGAGTGTTTCGTTTTGGAGGAGATTGTGCCATTATTCAGTTCGCAAAAACAAAAAATAGTTACCACTGCGTGCTCTTAGAGACAAAATACAAAACACATAATCTTTCAAAAACACAATCCCAAACACTTTCGAAGTTTAGTGATAAACTAATTATGATTCTCATTTAGTAATGTAGTCCGGTCATTTCCACAAACATATAGTATGCACAATAATCTGCATTGTGAAGCAATGATTAATTCCAAAAGGGAGGTTAGACATATAAGTATATAAAACATGATTATACCTGGGATATAAAACATGATTATACCTCACTCGTTTATGAGACGAATCACTTTCAATTACATATATACAAAATCACTTTCGATTACATATATGCAATACACTTTTCATAAATTAACCAATTGTAACCCATCAAACAAAACGACATCAAGAGAACACACCCAAATGTATAAATGCTAGTAGCATAAACACTAGCAATTTCAATCTCTTTATGTGTCGTTATGTCTCCATTGTGAAGAAAATCCAATCCACGTGTTCCATTTGATGCATGCTCATAGACAATGCTTTTTTAATAATGTGTGAATCACGAACACATGATTTCAAACAAAACTACTCCAAATGGGTAAATCATATCCAGTTGAATGTTGTATTTTGAAAATGCCAAAGTCGTCAATCTTTGCCGTTCCATATATCATCTAAAACAATGTTGACACTTTTAATGTCCGTGTTTGGACTTTTTATGTCACGATGTATGACGTTTAATTTGTCATTCATGTTGCTTTGTAGGTAACTCGAACCTTCAGGAATATCAAAGCATAATTGTACATGTCGAGCCCAAATAAGACTAGACATTTCGCAAACAACCTTCACAACTTCCATAGAAGCAAGCTCGTCTCACACCTTCATCACAAGAGAAGAGAAAATATATCAGTACGACTCTTATGATGACCGCAATACCGCATCACTGTTCACTAATTTCTATACCCATAACATATATACTTCTATAATATCATATATAGTTATATAGTTCTGTTCTATCATAATTATCTTATTTCATTAGATCTATATCAAAAATATCATATATAGTTATATAGTTCTGTTCTATCATAATTATCTTATTTCATTAGATCTATATCAATCAATCAATCACAAGCATAACTAGCAAGATAAAAAACAAAAAAGGAAGAAATAAAATGGAATACCTAATTTTTGAGATCTGGTCATCAGCTATAGAGTCCGTTAAAAAGAAATAACGGCTGTGTGATGTTAAGATCTGTGCTGTGTGATATTTATAAATGGTATCATGATGGGCTAGGTTAGCTATGAGCTAATTTGTTTGGGCCACAACATGCTACACTACATAACTTTGTTTGATAAAAATATAATGGTGTTTACCTCCTCATTTTTTTTATTTTCTTCTTCTTCTTCTTCTTCTTCTTCTTCTTCTTCTTCTTCTTCTTCTTCTTTTGAAAGACAAGAATATATTAACTAAAACAAAACAAGAAACATTACAAACAAAGGCATCCCGCCTCCCTAAACAAGATGATTAGGAAATATGGGACCCTAGAAAAAGAGATGAAACACGATACAAAAAACATGACATATCAATGGGACAATGGTAACCGATTGAGAGACAAAATACCACACTAGGACCACTCTCACTATATCCAAACAAAGTGACCAAAATCCAACTATTTCTATTCGAAGACAACAAAATTACTTTAGGAAAATAATTGGAATGTCTAAAATATGTGACTAATTGTGTGTCTAATAGATGTGTCAATAAATTATTAATTTGTATAGAAGTGAGTCCCAATGTTATTTCCAATAAAGTGTTGACCCATATGTTTAGGTATACGAGTTATGCATACGAGTTAGATATCCCAATCAACTTTTATATCAAACTTTATTTACAGTTTTATCTCTTTATCTATAAGAAAAATATTCAATTAAAGGTTAACATTTTTTTTCCCATAAGACAAATAATAGCCGGTCATTTTATTAAGAAATTAGATGATTGATTGATATTTTCAATTAAATTCCACTTCAATCTTTTTCCTGATAAAAAATTACGTATTTCAAAGACCGTAAATCATTAACTTACATAAATTACACCACCGTTACGAACATTTAATTATCTTTCAATAGAGAGCATTTTAATATACTTTCAGACAAACTTTTTTTCTAGAATTTTTGGGTACAATATTTTGTTTAATATACACATATGATATACTCATTAATATGTAAGTTCGAACATTCAACATGTTGTCTTAAAATGGCCATAAGTTTTTGTTTACAACTCCAAATGATTCGTCTTTTTTGCATTGAAAATACACACCTTAGCTTTCCAACCATATATCTTAACTACGTATAAAGAGTTTATGATCAAGTGGAAAAGTTGAATTTTTTAACAATGGTAATATGAGAGAAAGGGAATATTGAAAATTAAAATAATTAAGTAAATGTTGAAAATTAAATCTTGAAACTTAATATGCATCAAATGAGTAATAAACTATAAACAATAAAAAATAGAAAAATGATAATTGTACCTAATTAATATACCAAAAAACTTGATTGGTTAATTTGTAGAAAATTAAGGAAATACTTTTTCTCATTCATCATATACTCTTTCGTTTTAAAAATGTTTTAGTAACCGCTGCAATCTCATAATCCCATCACTACCATGACACACGCTTTTATTTTTGGATATCATAATCCTAGAATTGAGTGAAATGTTTTGTAAAAAAACCTGCATACTTTTCATTTTTGCATACAAAAATTACTTATTATTTGATTATTTTATGTGTGTTGCTACACGTAGTGGTGCACTCATACTTTTTGCTTGGGTGAAAAATAAAAGTTAATGGTGCATTTGGTATACTGTCATGAATCACAATGGGTATAAGTTTGATAGTAGTGGTGGGCTCCTCAGGTATGAAAGATAAATATCTTGCCCTTTTGAATTTTTGATGTATATGGATTATAGAACATATGTATCATTCATTCCCATATTTGAAAGATTTAAATCTTAAACAAACACATGATTGTAATGAAAATTCTCATTTTCATTCCAGGATACCAAACGCTCACTAAATATACTAATGTAACAACCGTGAAATTTCGGATCATTTTTTTTTACTACTTTTATTTACTTATTATTCTAATTTTAAGTAACTTAGCTTTTGCCGGGAAAGTTACCTGCGTACGTCGTAACACGTACATTCAAATTTGTAATTTGACTCAGACTATGCCCAATCTACCCATGTATATGATTTATTTTCCCCCACTTGGTTTCATATGGAATAATTAAATTTTCCATTTCTACGCGAAGTGTGCACTTTTTACGTTTTACGCATTTTCGGCACGCGTTTTAAGCTTTAACGACTCTATGACACCCCGAAAGGCTCGGGAAACATATGAAATATCAAATTAGGTCATTTTGAGTTAAATGTGATATTTTTATGAAAATATTATCTTTATGACATTTATTTTTACAAACTATGCATAAAACGTTACCCGTTAAACCCGAAAATCGTGTAAATCGTACGTTTTGTATTTTTTTTAAAAGACCAACACTCACCTACGCCTACTATTTAAGCTACTAAGAGTCTATATATTTTAAAATAAGTTCCTTTCACAATTTATTACTTCTATGTTCATCCGACCATTTACACTTGCATTTTTGACCTTACGTTTTACGTTTATATGTCTACCATTTTGTCTAATGCTTAGGGATAATATACATACACTTTATACTTATGTTTTTACACAAAAACCGGCCACCCTCCCCCTAGGGAAGACCAACACCCAAATCTACACACTTTCCTTTTGTTTTGTCCCAATAAACTCATTATGCATCTCCATTTTCAAATCTTATCTCACACACTTCCTTTTTCTCTCATTTTCTCTCATCCTCCCCTCTCTTGGACGAAAATCACAGCTCCACCACCATTTATATCCATCTTTTTGAAGATTCTTGAAGGTAAGTAGGGTGCAAGACGATTTATATCCATCTTGCACCCGAAAAAGTCATAAAAACGGGTTTTTAAACTCTATCTCTACTTTACTTGTAATTTTTGTTTAAGAGTCATATGAATCTGAGAAAACATAGGTTTTTATATGATTAGGAAGTATTTAAAAGGAGGCATAGGTCATGGCTAGTTCGGATCTTGGATGGGTTGATAGATCGGGTAAGTTATGTCACATAAGATCATGATTATAGGCTATATCGGGTTCGATTTTGAACATGCATGAACATAGCTTTTTATAAAAGATGCACACTGATATTTTTGGATAAATATGATGTTAACATATGCATTAAAATATTTCCATGATTGATCTATACATGTTAGACACAAAAACATGCTTAATAATCAAAAGTAATTAGGTAATGAAGAGTCAAATTTGCCCAGTTTTTCAAGAGCCCAAAAACGAGTATGCCCTTTTGTTCTCATTGGTCTTTAATCTAAACCAAAAATATAGTGAGTTAGCTACATGTCTCAGGGTCATTTCTCCGAAAACCTTACATCCTAATTCATCCCGATGATTTTATTAAAAATCCTACACTAAAAGTTACCCAGAATTGCATGTCAGTTTTGAATGGCCCAATACTCTAAAATTTTGCAAAGAACCTTATGTTGGTCAGAACATGAAAGTTTGAGCTAAGACATGTAGAAAACTTTTCCCACTGGTCTTGTGTCCGTTAGACCTGTAGAACACAAGATCTACTCATTTTGCTAAGCCTGATTGTATGCTGGAACTTTCAGAATTGACACACAGGGGTAAATTAGTAATTTTACCCTAGTTATTTAGCTCTCAGTTAAGTGAGGCTTTGATTTTGAAAAGTACAGAATCATACCTTTCCATACATATAAAGTTCATAATTTTATTCCTTACGGTTTAGAAATGGCGACCCGATTAGTGCGGCATTTTCATCATAATTCTAACAGCTTTGCATTTTAAACCATATAAGCATTTACAAACATCTTTTGACCCACGACATGCTATAAAACTCATAACTAAGCTACACTAAGATATTATAAGTCTAAGTATTGTATAAAAACTTAAGTATAAGCATTACATAATATTTCCCCGAGCCTAAGTCGTGTTGTATTTTATTTTAGGTCATTTGTGACTTTTGCGGCTTTTCTCTCGACGTGCACTTTTCCGTATACTTCTACTACTTCATTCCGGGTAAGTTCATAGCCCCAATTTTTACTTCAATTTTACAAAATCCATGGGGGAGATACATGCTATAAATGTTTATGATCACAATGCTTTGAAATTGTATGCTTGCCTGACATTATTATTGCCTAAGTTTCCCATAGCCTGAAAGTCCCTTTTATCATGAACCGTTAATTACATGCATGTAAACGCGAATACCGTGAATAGATCTATTGGGCCTGACCTCCCACATGCCGAACTCGCCTGCTGGTTATCGTGTGTGTTAATACATATATCGCCTAAAAACGTTATTTATATTTTACGATCTTTGCTAAGTTTTGTTAATGACAAAGTACAAACTTTAGCTTATAAGTAATTCATCACTTTAGTTTTAAGTCTTGTATAAACTAGACTTTACATTTCTTTTTAAACATAAAAATAGTTTTTATTTCTTTAAAAAGAAAGTGTCACATCACATTAATAGAAAGTTTATGTGTTTGACCATCTTTGGTTCTTACACACTTTTGGAAGTATTCCACATTGAGTCAATGCATAAGTTGATGTGACCTTGTGTGTCATAACATAGTCTTTACTTCCATAAAAAGAAAGTGTCACATCTCATCAATGTGCACTTATAGTAAGTTTGTGTGTTTGACCATCTTTGGTTCTTACACAACTTTGGAAGTACTCCTCATTGAGTCAATGCATGATATAGATTGATGTGACCTTGTTTGTCTTGGAGGGATTTACTTTGTGTGCAAGTTTGGACATGTCAGTTCTGGCGGAACCCTGGGGGTACACGGGCGGAACCCTTCTGAGGGTGCCGCCGTTTCCGCCAGAGCTGACACTTGGTTGTCTATAAATACCAAACAACTTGCAAGAAATCCCTCATCACTTTAGGCTATATTATTCACATATCCTCTCATCTAACTCAGTAACATTTGACTTGTGTGATTCTCTTATGTAGCAAAGGAGTTCACAAGTTCATCCAAGAAGTTACAAGTTTCAACTCATAAGTTGCAAGACTTGTTATCTTTGTTATGTATAGACTTCGGTAGTTTATACGTTAGTTGTATTATGTGTAGAAGTGATCGGTTAGTATTTTAGGCCTCAAAATACATAGTGTGTAGGGAGTGGTTGTACCCGTGTAAAGAACTCGACATCTAGCTTAGTGTCGGTAAAAGTATAAGCGACGATGGGAGTGGTTGTACCCTTGCAAAAGAACTCGACATCTAGCTTAGTGTCGGTAAAAGTGTAAGCGACGATGGGAGTGGTTGTACCCTTGTAAAAGAACTCGATATCTAGCTTAGTGTCGGTAAAAGTGTAAGCGACGTTGTAAAGGTTTCTCCACCGGAAAAGGAGCTTGTTGATTAGTGCTTATAACTCTCGAGTTGGAAACTCGGGGCGTGGATATAGGGCAAAGAAAAAGAGTCCTTGTAGCCGAACTACGATAAACTATAGTGTTATGGTTTGATCGTTTCTTTCTTTGTCTTTGCTTATTACATAAGGTCTCTAGTTAGAATTGTTATTCACACGTAAAGCTTTTCAAAGAATTAAACATGTAAAGTTGTAGTTAGAATTGTTATTCACACATAAAGCTTTTCAAAGAATTAAACAAGTAAAGTTGTGTTTATATCTTTAAACAAACGTAAAGTTTTTAAAAGGATAATCAAGTTAAAAAGCGGTAAACTATTCAACCCCCATTCTATTTTTCCACAGTGTGCATTGTATTCGTATTGATGTTAGGTATTGGCTATTACCTTTTATTGAAGGGCAAATTTATTCTATTGACAGAAAATGGCGTTAATGTTCGGGGTCACGAGCTTAGGGCAATAATAACCTTACCAGACTCTGCATTTGTTGCTGAGTTGCTTTTATAAATATATATTGTGATCAACTGCTTATTATTAAACTCTATGGATTTCACTCAACCTTGGTGTTGACGTTTTTAGCATGTTTTATCTCAGGTTTTAAGGCATAAAGGTCTTGGATGGAGTTGCACAGATATCAATTGAAGACTCGGCATATTTTCACATTTGAAGAGACTATGTTTTTTTTAAAGATTTATTTTATGTTTAAAGCATTTGTATCTTTTGAAAACATTGGGTTTTATGAAAACTGTTAGGACCTCTTTGCAAACTCTGAGTTTTAATGTATCAAATGTGAAACACTTTTAAAACGTCTCTTTTGAAGGGTCGTTTTCAATGACTTGTACTTTGTGCTATGAAGTAATACCCAAGTGACACTATCTTCCGCTGCGATATTTTGGGGGTGTTACAACTAAGGAAATATCTGAAAGAAAGAGATTGATAATATTTGAATCAAAATAGTAACGGAGATCATAGCAAATACGGAGTAACTAGAGATGGAGATAAAAGAACTTGAAGCGGATAGGGATTTAATTCACTAATGGGCATATTAGGAAAAATGCAAATAATTTAATAAAACTCTAGAGAGATGATAAGTAGCCCACTAATATAATTAGGCATAATTGTAGGTCTATTAATTAGGCATGAATATGAAAACTTAAAAGAGATAACTTTGCATTGTAAATTGAGATATTAGGGCTATGTTTGGCAAAAGTAGCTGTGAGCAGTAGCCACAGCTCACTGCTCACCGCTCACAGCTTCATAAAGAAGCATTGAAAAAAAAAGCTTTCCTAAAAAATAGCAAAGCTCACAGCTCTCATGCCAAACGAACACTAAAAATCAAAAAGCTCATTGCTCACCGCTCATCGCCCCAAAAAGCTTTGCGCCAAACATAGCCTAGGTCTAAGAATTAAAAGGACAAGCTTTTGATTCTAAGCATATGACAGTTAGAAAAAGTGATAAAAAGAGGACAACTTGGTATTTTAAATAGAGATGTCATGAAAAGAAGAAAAGAAAAGACACTATTGGTTTACAAAATGACTTTTGATGGAGGGGGTAATAGGCAAGTAAAAAGAATAATGGATAAAATTAGGAGTCAAAATGATTAAGAATGTACTATTTATCCATGTGGTTTCGGTGATTTGAACTTGGCAAAAAATGTTGCTTGAAAATAACACTCAAGTTTAGATGGAATCACAGATGTGACAGTGAATTTGGATTTAAAAAAATGTTGCACGGGTTAATTTTAGTTTTTTAGATACTAAATACGCAATGATTGGTTCATAAATTAATTATGAATCCATATAATAGTTTAAAACCACGTAAGTGCATTACAACCTTTTGAAATTACACTTATATTTTCACGTTTTATGTTTAAACATTACACGAAATACTTACCACAATATCACACATCTAAATTGTTTGCCGCTAGGATTTCCGTTGCTATACACGGGTACTCGTCTAGTCACACATAATGTTTGAACATCTAATTCAATACAGCTTATTAATAGAAGTTGGAAAAAAGATAAGGGGAAAAAATAAAAGTAAAACTCGCTTGATTTATCATATGTGATATAACACTAATACGTAAGTTCAAACACAATCTGTAAGTTCGAACATTCAACAGTTGTTGTAAAATGAGCATAAATATTTTTGTAAATCTCTAAATGATTTTCGTATTTGGCATTGAAAAATACGTTTTTTTAGCTTTTTAATCATATATCACACAAAATTTGTTGTATGTTTACTTGTTGCTGTGAATAAAAGATGCCCGGCCTTTTCTAAATTTATTAGAAAAGAAAAAGAAAAAAAAAGTGTTGCACGATTTCCCATTATCAAATAGAAATTTATATCAAGTTTTAAGACATTAAACGTACATATTTAGCTTTTGTCGTTGAATCTTCATGTAGAATCATTTATTAAAAAAAAGTTGGATGAAATTTGCATAATATATGAATTTTGCAACTCATATCAGCAAAATTTGAACCTATAAATTATAGCCGTAAACACGTACCCTTAGAATAACTTCTGTTTTGTTACTACTTACAACGACAATAAGAATCATAAGAGTATCTTTATTCACAACCTCATTAAACCCAATTTTTTATTAAAATATTATTTTCTCACTCATCCACTGATCCACATATACAATCTATACATACAATCAATCTCAACTTTTTTACCATTTATCAACAACTCAACCAAACATATAATATTACTTTTTATTTTTAATTTAATTACTTAAACCCAAATGTAACCATTAATATGCAAAAATAAACACACTAACACTTTCATCACTGGCCCAAGTCCTTTAGCATTGCCATATCGGTCTAAAACTAAATAGTTATAAATAATTAATCACATTAAATGTAAGTAAAAGTTATTCACGTTCTGGATAAATAATACAACAATGGATTAAAATTAATGGTGTATATTAATGATCAAAATTGTTACTTTTTATCTGCTAGTGAAATAAACATTTGTAAAAAAAATAACAAAAATATAAACACGTGTTACCTTTAACTCTTTAAGAACACCAACAAGAAGCATACCATAAAATAAGGCAAGAAGCAAATGAAGTGCCATAAATACAGCAAAACACCATTTGGTGGTTCCATATAGCAGCAGAATTGAAAACCCCAAATTTTGAAGTTTCTTTCTGGTTCAAGATATATATATTTAGAAGCATATAATAAAAAGTGTTGGTGATGGAATCATGGGTTGGCTTGCAACTACCAATGAAAATTTGGCATGTGTTAAGGTTGGCATCACATTTGCAAATTTATATAATATATATAATATATATTATATAAATTTGCAACTACCAATGAAAATTTGGTTCACTTCTAATATTAATATATATATATATATATATATATATATATATATATAT
>LBNU01005343.1:0-17034 GCA_014162995.1 Artemisia annua | reverse complement strand
ATTCACCATATCCATAAAAAATGCATCGTTCTTCTGATCAAATTCCAGTTGCTCAGTTGAGTGAGATGTCACGTCATCAAAATTAATATCAATATCACCAAAATCAAAATCAAATTCGGTCTTGTTGACCACCAACTCAGGCTTATAACCGACCCCAGAACAAGTAGAAAATGAAGAACTGACATTCAAGGTCATCACTGGCTGATCTTTCAGAGGGTCAAAAGCAGAGCTTTCTGCCTGCTTTAGAGGACTAGTTTGGATATTGGTTTGACGTTTAGATGATGATGAAGTGACACTTGTGATGTATTCCTTTAAAACAGAGTAGTACTCTTCACGTTTTTTACTCCCATTGGTAGATCGTAACAACTTCCTTTTGGTGTTGTACCAATGGTTCTTGATGCTATTGTCAGTTCTTCCAGGCATACATTTCGCAATCTTTGTCCATTTGTTTCCAAATTCTTTGTGTAATGCAATCAGTAGCTTATCCTCCTCCTTAGACCATGCATTTTTCTGCAAAAAAAGTGTAGGATATCGGAATAAATAATACTTGAGGTTATAATTAGTTGATAATAATAATAGATATAGAAGCAGTACGATGATATTTGGACTCAAATAGTTTAGCCATCTATCTCTGCATCGCTTCCGGGTCTTATGAGGGAAGCGTGCAGCTATGCGGGCCCAGTCCTTGTCTCCAAACAGCTTCACCAACCGCACTAGCAACCTGATGATAGAGATTTTTACTCAAACTTAAACTTTATGAAGGGGGTGTTTGGATGCACGTTTTAGAAGTGAATACGTGATATTGAGTAATTAGAATTAGATAGATGCACTTTTGATGTTTAAAGTTGCAATAGTAAGTTAGTGTTTTGGCAATTTTTTTAAGAAACTAAAAGATATAATGTCCAAAATTGATATTCTTATGAAATAAGAAAGTACGTGTAGAATATCAAAAACAGGTACATTAGTAATTGTATTTTCACCTATGATAATCAGATTAATTTATCCCCTAAACAATCTCACATAAACAGAAGTAGAGTATATTCAAACATTCCAAGACTTGCGGTTTTAACATGCAATGATTGGCACACCACGCGAAACCAAAAGCAATATATGGCAACGGGGCGGGGAATGTCGGGGATTGTACTTCCCATCCCCATCCCCGTTTTACACTCTCCATCCCCGTCCCCATCCCCATTGGGGAATTGCTTTACATCCCCATCCCCATCCCCAATGGGGATCGGGGATTCTCCACCCTTATGAAAACATAAAAATTCCGCTAAACTCGTGGAAAATATACATAATTTTGACTCAAAGTACCTCAACAAATGTACATCGCAAATAGTTATATTAATTTCAATTTCAATTCAACTTTAAAGCATCGTAATCATTGTAATATCAAATATAATATAAAAACAATATGTATCATATGTTTGTATTCGGACAAAATAGTTAAGTAATAAGTAATTGGTATTTACACTTCTAAATCTAAATGTGTTTAATTCTATAAATATCACATATGCATATAAACATACATGTCAATACTCATAAACAAATGTACGTGTACATATACAAGTTAATCGAGTATGGCTAAAACATAAAAAATTTAAATAATTATACACTAGAAAGATTAGGGTCGGGGCCAGGTTCGGGGATTTATGTTATCTACATCCCCGCCCCATCCCCGGTTTAATATTTCAGGGGATTCCCCATCCCCGGTCAACTCGGGGATTCCCCAGTCAAATCGGGTTTGGGAATCGGGTCTCCATCGAGTACGGATTCTTTTGCCATCCCTAATTAAGACATAAAAGAACAGAAATGAAAATCAAACATTAAGTGTATAAGAAAACAAAATTTACATGTCTTCTTCTTCGGTCCAGTGGCGTCTAAGGGTTTCCTTTTCCGACAAGCCATTACTGACTCCACTTTTAATTTGCAAATTATCACGATTCTCACCAGTGCCTAAACATGCGACCGCTTCAACAGAATTTACCAATGGCGATGGGGGTATTTGAGTAACATTTGATTGAAGGATTGGTGGTTCCAAAAAATCAGTTGACTCAAAAGGACTATGAGTTTGAGTTAAAGAAGCTTGATATGGATAAACCGTATCATTGGATTGAGTAGGCTCCCCAATAACAAAATCTTGTGAAGCCACAAAATTAGGAAAATTGGAATAAAAATGACTTGATGGAGATTCCATAAAAGAAAAGCTAGACATTTTTGGATCAAATGAAGTTTCACTGTATAAATCCATGCCAGAAACAAAATTTTGAAAGGATGGTGTGTATGATGACATCATTAACAAAAAGAGTGTACTGTAAAATGGGATCACCCTGGCGGCTATATTTGTAACATGAGAGGTTAATAGGCGGATTAACGTATGGCCATTGATTAACAACTTAATCCAACGGTTAAGGTACATAGTTAAATACCGAGGGGGGAGGGGGTAATTTTCCTTTTCTAGAATGTCAAATAGGAGGTCATGTATGCAACAACTACGTCGATGGAAAGTTTTTCATGCAGAGAAAAGACATCAAGAAGGATAAAACACATTCCATGCTGATATTTTGTATAAAACTATAGATCTTTGGATACATTCAGAACAATACTAATACTCACCTTAATGGTGTAATCTAGAAAGTGCTATGACTAGCATCCTCTTCAATATTTTCGGTAAAACTAATCACATATTTCCTCAAATGCAATAGTAATGAATGTCTTTACTTATCATGTACTAACTTAACTAATTATGCTACATTCTCTGATTGCCTAACATGTAGGTATGCTGGTGTCTGGCCTAATACTACTATGCTAGTCTAATATTGTTTTTCTGATTTGTCATTTTAAAATGCTTTAGTATGCTGGCCTGATAGTAGTCATAATAAGGTTATAACTAGTATTTGTGGTGCCACCAAATACTCTCTAAAGTAATTATACAGTAACTAAAATAGTGCAGTAGCAAGGTAGAATATCATATACATTTGTAACGGCACCACAAATGAATTTTTGAGGTAATTTGTTTACATCCCCACAGGTATAAGGTAAAACAAACTAAAACAAACTGTTAGCTAGTAAACGTGTTCTTTCTCCAAAATGGACAATAGTACAAACTACAAACATTTGACACCTTAAAGATCAATTTTAACTCAATTTAAAAAAAAATAATAATAATAATAAAAATAATATAAATAAATAAATAAAAAATGTTGTATCGCTTATGTGACTCTCTCCCCTTATTTATGTTAAATCGATTACCACTATTTATATCGATTTACAACGTTGATTCTGTAATCTCACCAAAAACAGAGAACAAACGCTAATGAAAGAAATGAAGCCTTTATTACAAATATCGCAAACTTAATTCCATACCTTGTTTACTAACCACAGAATGTGTGAACACTAAAAAGATAGAAAAAAACGCCTCATTCTATAATCTATACCTTAAGTTCAAATATATCCTTAAAACTAACAGAACTGAAATGATTAGCATAACACAAAACACATAATCTACTTTGAAAACGTAATCTCCAATGCCCTCTAAGTTTAGTGATAAACTAATTATGATTCTCATTTAGTGATGTAATCAGGTCATTTCCATAAACATATAGTATGCACAATAATCTGCATTGTGAAACAATGATTAATTTCAAAAGGGAAGTTAGACATATAAGTTTATAAAAACATGATTATACCTGGTAGTATAAAGTTACAGGTTACTACTTTTGGATTTTTACTTCTTTCTGGGAATAAATATGTGATGGTTCATCATCTATTGCCCTTACTTTTACTGTAGTCCTTGTGGTATGTACATATTGCAAGTAGAGTGGACTTCGTCCTTGAAACTATTGATGCCAATATCGGCTCTAGCCCAAAGTGAAATGAATAAAATTCCGCAAAGTGAAAGACATAGTCTCACTGAAGTCAATGGCCTCTTAGTCTTTTCACTTTGAGGTAGCAACGAAATCTGCACCAAAGGTTTCCCACAAGGATGACACTTGCACTTTTGGTTTGAACAATCTAAACACTTGATCCATATTTGATATTAAAAAAAATAGTTATGTAGGAAAAAGAATAGAACACTGGCTAAAAGAGGTTTGGATTAGCTTATATAAAAAGAGGAGTGGATTATTTTAGTTTTAAACACGGCTTTAGAATGAAGCTTATTTGAGGAGTTATCAAATTATTGATATAAGTTTAATAGCTTAATCCCTTTAAGATAAGCTTATCCAAACACTCCTTAAATGTTCAATTATTAAAGTGCAGTCGAAGTTTCGAATTGGATCAAAGAGCTGAGAGTTTATAGTTGCCGATGTGTGCGTTGTGTTCAACAAAGGAGGTAAACTGATTATCAAATCAACACAAACATATCTCAATAATAATTAATGACCTTTCTTTAGTCTGATGATATTATAATAACTCACCAACCAAAAGGTTACTGAGCACTTGAGCCCTTCTCACCTAACTGCTTTTAGGAGAGTTTAATGTGGACAAAACAAGTGGGTGTCGCCTCCTCGAAACAGCTCCCTGCCTCCCTCCCACCCCCATTGATGAAAAAGAAATACAAACCAACGTTACTTTTAAAATACCAACCAACGTTACTTTTAAAAAACAGCTCCCTGCCTCTCTCCCTTTTAAAATACCAAAACAGCTCCCTGCCTCCCTCCCTCCTCGAAACAGCTCCCTGCCTCGAAACAGCTCCCTCCCTCCCACCCCCATTGACCGAGCGCAAAAGCTATAAAATACCAACCAACGTTACTTTTAAAAAAATATCAAATTGAACCATTTTAATGCTTACTTGACCAATGAACTTTCAAATTTTAATTCGACTTAAACCATTTCTTTATATCGTTAGTCTTCATGTGGCAACGTTAGTCCTTTTAGTCAACGAACATTTGCAAAGTTAGTCATTTTATACTAACGACTGTTTTTAATTAACTAAAAATTTGGTTTTTCTTACGTTTTCATATGTTTTAATACGTATTCGCTCGGTTTTACACGTTTTAGTCCGTTTTTACACGTTTCCGTCCGGTTTTACACGTTTTAGTCCGTTTTTCACGTTTTCATTCATTTTTTACACGTATTCGCCCGGTTTTACATGTTTTGATCTGTTTATACACGTTTTCTCCTGGTTTTACACGTTTTGATCCGTTTTTACATGTTTTCGTCCGGTTTAACACGTTTTCGTTCGTTTCATCCGCTTTTTACGTTTTCATCCACTTTTACATGTTGTCGTCCGTTTTTACACGTGTAAAACTGGACGAAAATGTGTAAAAACAGACAAAAATGTGTAAAAATGGATGAAAACATGTAAAAACGGACTAAAACGTGTAAAACCGGACGAAAACGTGTAAAAACGGACGAAAACGTGTAAAGACGGAAGAAAACGTGTAAAACTGGACGAATACGTGTAAAAATGGACGAATACGTGTAAAACAAGGTGAAAACGTATGAAAACGTGTAAAACCGGTCGAATAAGTATTAAAACGTAAGAAAACCCAAACTTTTAGTTAATTAAAAAGAGTCGTTAGTATAAAAGGACTAACTTTGCAAACGTTCGTTGACTAAAAGGACTAACATTGCCACATGAAGACTAACGTTATAAAGAAATGGTTCAAGTCGAATTAAAATTTGAAAGTTCGTTGGTCAAGTAAGTAATAAAAAAGTAAATGGTTTAACTTGGTACTTTTTTGAAAGTAAGCTGGCATTTTATAGCTTTTACAATTGTGAATAGGAAACTAAGAATGTGAACATGACACCACTAAGCTGCTCGCGGCTTTCATATATTGGTAAACAAGTGTAGATCTCATAGTTCAATCTGGGAAGAGCCAAAAAGTGTATCCACCCAGTCCGAGGAAAGTGCTTAAACTTTTATTTTTTATTCAAAATGGTAAATGCACACACCTTAAACTACAACATTATCCAAAGTGGGATTTAAATTCTCAATCCTGTGGGATAAAACAACTTTTTACACCTTAGCACCGCCAGGCCAAAAGCCTTTAGGTCATATAAAGTTATAAACACTTTCTCAATGGACATCAAAGATTTCTAACTGTTACTGCCTTGTCAAAAATTAAAAAGAAAACGCAATAATGTTCAAAGAAAACTCAATATAACAATTAGAAGGCTGCTGTATTTACAGCTAACCATACATTATGATAGTTATTTTATGGAAAAAGTTCAGACTTTATGATTGTAATAGATCTAACCAATATAGGTTAAATATTAGGAAGAAAAAACATAAGCTAAAACAAAGTTCAATATATCTAATCATCAAATCGAGTCCAGCCCTTTCGGAAAATGAATTATTGTTGTCTACCCATAATACACTTGACAAGGTCAAGGATACGGAAATAATCATAAAAGAGAGACGATTGTTCACCTTCTAGCCCATCTCTGCTAACCCTATTACTTCCAGCGAGATTGTTACATGGGCTGCCACCAACAATCAAATCAAATCCACCAAACATGCCTACATACCGCTCGAGGCTGTCCCCGTTTACCAGTTGCACATCATCTAGATGAATAAGGTTGCCTTTTTGGTTGGTTTGTTCCCACCAACTCCTGACAATGTCACGGTTAGCTTCAGAGATCTCAACTGATACGACATTTTTTAAAGGGATACCAAGTCGATGAAGAGCTACTTCAGCACCGCCAATGCCCGAGAAGAGCGACAACATGTTTAGACCGTTTGGGAATAGATCCTTTAGCACAGAGAGGTGATACGCAACTGTATCTACCTACAAAAGAAGAGCATTGAATTGAATAAACAATGTAACATGAGAAAAGGTGGCAATTTCAACCCACTTATTAACGAGTGGCTCAACTATGAATTGTCTCTAATGGGTTTAAAGATAGTTAAGAAGGAAACAGGTTAAAAGCAAGTCTAAAGAGAATTTGAATGCATAAAACCTTCTAATCATAATCGACAAACTACTCCATTATTTACTACCTCCCAAACTGGTTTATGAAAAGATATGTTATTATTCATTTATTCTAATAATGGATTTTGTAATGGGATTCAATAAAGTAACTACTTAGTGCTTACAAAAAGAAGTTATGTTAGAGTAGACAAAAAAGTGTTTGTGGTTCAGCCCAAACCATTTTGACCCATTACCCAACCTTCTCATCTTGTCCATGAGTGCATTAATCATAGAAAACCTGGTAAGAATCCAGACTGTCTAAAGTCAGAATCTAGAGTCTGAATTCATACAAGCAAAACACTGACACAGGGTTACCAAGTGACCATATTTTACTCATCATCTTCTTCCCTCTATTTTAGTAAGTAATACATGGAATCACTTTAACTATTTAATTAGTTTTTTTTCCNTGTGGGAGTCCCACAATTCTGCAGTTAACTCACATTCACTGATTCATAAAACTAATTTAACGGAGGCTCTGGCCTCTTTTACCCACAAAAAAACAAAAAAACAAAAAAAAAATAATATTAATAAATAATAATAATAAAAAAAATAATAATAAACTATAAAAATATAAAAAAAATCAAGCAGCATATACTAACCACATCTGTCCATGGCTGCAGAAGCTTCTTCTATACTATACCCCATATTTGCCAAAGATAATAATGCTTTCTCATGCTTAGGTAAGGAACTGCTACATTCCTGCATGAGACAGAGTTAACTCTCAAGATTCTTTGAAATATTAGAAAAACCTCTAAAACTGTAATGTACGGACACATAATAATTACTTGACCATACACACACAGTGAACATTACTACTCGCATATTCTGCTGGGGACAAATAAGTCATTTCCTACTATTAAATTCTGAGGAAAACTAATTATTTAAACCTTAAGCATGGCAAAATCGGTTAAATTTAATAAAAGTGGATATGGTGTGGCCATGCAAGTCCAGGCTGATAAAGTATGCTGTTACTGCTCACTGTTTTTATTAGTTTGCAGAGACTATTTATACCAACTGAGCAGATAAAAAAATAAAAACAAGAAGACGAATAAAATTAAATTATTTTGTTGAAATAATTAGAGGTGGCAAGTTAACCCATTTCCTTGTGCATCAGCCGATTCAGGTTATGATTTATCTAAGGGGACAAAAGAAGCCAAAAATGTGTTTTTAAATTTAATAAAGCTCCCATATCATTTGTTCAAAAGTTCAGATAGTAATTATATTGGTTAAAAATGTATCTTGATATTAGTCGCACCAACTATTTAAAACGGCCTTTTTGTAAACAAAAACTAAACTCCGTTTCCAAAAAAAATGTTTATAGTGTTTTGGATAGAGTGTTTCAAGTAAACCAAGACCGACCTCCCATACAAAATAACATCTGTTTTGACCCATAACCAACCATCCCGATGAGCCCATTTTTTCACATACGATAAAGAAAATAAAGAAAGGGATAGGCACCATGAAAACACAAAAGTTTACTTACAGCTGCATCACTGCCAGACCAACTACCAGACCAACTGTCGGACTCAGAGAGATCATTGAGAGCGCTCTCATCATCGTCGGAAGACAAATTAAAACTATCATCATCTACACACTGTTGTTGCTGATTACATGAGTTGATTTCAGCAGGAGACTCTTCAAGATGCTGTTATAACCAATGAAAAGCATTAACACCCAAAACGAACAACATATCTCTTATAAGATATAAGAAAATGGTGATGATGTCATCATTAGCTCTATTTAATCTCTATGACCAATAAGAAGCCGTGATTTCCACATTTCTGGAAATAATGTTAAAAATACAAGCTTACCGCGTATGTAAGTAAAGAGTTGAGTATAGCGTCTGTATTGGCCTCCCCTACACGTAATGAATAACAAATTGTAAAGCAAGTTACATCGGCTGATCAAAACAACCAATGAGCGAATAATTTATTGATAACATACCGTTGTCTTTAATTGCTCTTTCAATCAACTCCTCAGAGAAGCCCATTCCTAAAAAGTGTTCAACCACCTTATAGTTTGAAGGACCAGCAGACAAACTCGCCTTGAAACAAACAAAAAGGAAGTTAGATTTACACTTCTACAGTTGAATGCTGTTTAAAAAAGAGGCTGAACTTTTGACCCTTTACATATCAATGAACCAATTTGGGTGATAACGGTCAAACAGGAAACCAAAACCACCTGTAATAGAACAGCCTATTGAAAGCAGTTGTTGGAAGTGCCTGCTGCTTAAAGTTCTAATTTCACTTGTTTAAGTGTATGACAAACTCTGACTATTTGATTGCTAACACATATATAAGAGACATTTCATAAAATAGTACAGTAGTAAATGTAGGTCTAAAGTAGATGTGGATCGGTAACCTTATTATACCCTTAAATAATCAGTTTTGTTGACAGTTGCATTAAACAGATAACCAGGCATTCAAAACTGATTATTGCAAGTTCAAGTCGCAATATCAGATCACCATCATAGTAAAACATTCTAGACAAACATCTAGTATTAAATTAGATCAATTACCTCCCCATTACTAACAATAGGTTCAGCAGTAGTTACAGCACTTGGACCAGAAGATGGTGTAATATCAAGTTCATCTTCCGTATTCCAATCAATATCTTCGTAGTCCTCACCAGAAGCATTATCACCCTATACAGGTGAAATCACTTAAAAGGATTAAACAATTGACAAATAATAACATTAACTTAGCAATATGGGGTCTGCAAGGAGATACCATTTCTCTTTAATCTCGCACAAGAAAAGCTCTCAATCTGTTGAAGAAAAAGATACAAAAGAATCAACATTAACACAGCCTCTACAACAAAAGACTATTTTAGGAACAATTGTAAACTGTTACAGAGATAAATGAATATATCTCTAATAACTTCAGTTATATTATTATCTGATCTTAATTATGCTTCTTTAAATTGCTATGATAACTTCACAAAACGCATATCCAAACACTCCTAAAGCACACTGCACTCACAAAATCAGCAAGTACTCAAATTCTTAACAACATTGTTTGTGAGGGTTTTCATGAAGATCAAGATTACTCTTCAAACGAATACTACATTTTGCTTAAGTAGCAACTAAGCATCTCACAGCATTTTAAAAATACTTATCTGATGTAATTAGACAGTTTTAGGTGATCTTTTGGGATTGCTAATTTGAAAGCATATAATCAGCTTACTTCACCATAAAGCCCAACTAATCAAATCCGTACTTTTGAATCTACCACAAATTGTTTAAGTTCAAGTGATTATTTTTTAACGAACTGATTAAAAATATGCAGGTTGGTACCTGCTTGTATCTTAATGGTTATTTCAAAGTAAAATAAGCACATAATCAGTTTTTTGCCAAACACGTTATCACCTTAAAAAAACCAGATAAGCACTTTATAAAAACCCCAATTCCCAAAACCCACTAAAACAGCTTATTTCACCTTATAATCAATCACATGAGTTAGGATCAAATGAGAAGAAAAAATAAAATGACAAGGGTGAAAAGAAAACCACAACCACACATTTCATATGCACCTACAAAAGTAGATGCGTCTCCCCTTAAAATTATCCCTTTTACTTGAAATGGGCAGTCATTTTAGTTTTTCTTCTCACGGAACCCCTTACCATAATCACATAAGCATAAACAGTTTTCTTCATCCAAACCCACTTTTTAAAGTTTTTTATATATAAAAAACACAATCATTACATAACTGTTAAAAACTGTTCCAAATTTCCATAAAAATATCTTTTGTAAATTATCAAATTCACTCCTTAACCCCAAAACAAACTTCACAAAAAAAAAAAAAAAAATAAATAAACCCTAATTATTAAGGGGGTGTTTGTTTAAGCTTATACGTGGGCTTATGAGCTTATTTGATTTCAGCTTATACTTATAAGCCCTAATTTTATCATATCATAATAATAAACTTATATAAGCCCACAAGTCTCAAAANCATCATAGTAAAACATTCTAGACAAACATCTAGTATTAAATTAGATCAATTACCTCCCCATTACTAACAATAGGTTCAGCAGTAGTTACAGCACTTGGACCAGAAGATGGTGTAATATCAAGTTCATCTTCCGTATTCCAATCAATATCTTCGTAGTCCTCACCAGAAGCATTATCACCCTATACAGGTGAAATCACTTAAAAGGATTAAACAATTGACAAATAATAACATTAACTTAGCAATATGGGGTCTGCAAGGAGATACCATTTCTCTTTAATCTCGCACAAGAAAAGCTCTCAATCTGTTGAAGAAAAAGATACAAAAGAATCAACATTAACACAGCCTCTACAACAAAAGACTATTTTAGGAACAATTGTAAACTGTTACAGAGATAAATGAATATATCTCTAATAACTTCAGTTATATTATTATCTGATCTTAATTATGCTTCTTTAAATTGCTATGATAACTTCACAAAACGCATATCCAAACACTCCTAAAGCACACTGCACTCACAAAATCAGCAAGTACTCAAATTCTTAACAACATTGTTTGTGAGGGTTTTCATGAAGATCAAGATTACTCTTCAAACGAATACTACATTTTGCTTAAGTAGCAACTAAGCATCTCACAGCATTTTAAAAATACTTATCTGATGTAATTAGACAGTTTTAGGTGATCTTTTGGGATTGCTAATTTGAAAGCATATAATCAGCTTACTTCACCATAAAGCCCAACTAATCAAATCCGTACTTTTGAATCTACCACAAATTGTTTAAGTTCAAGTGATTATTTTTTAACGAACTGATTAAAAATATGCAGGTTGGTACCTGCTTGTATCTTAATGGTTATTTCAAAGTAAAATAAGCACATAATCAGTTTTTTGCCAAACACGTTATCACCTTAAAAAAACCAGATAAGCACTTTATAAAAACCCCAATTCCCAAAACCCACTAAAACAGCTTATTTCACCTTATAATCAATCACATGAGTTAGGATCAAATGAGAAGAAAAAATAAAATGACAAGGGTGAAAAGAAAACCACAACCACACATTTCATATGCACCTACAAAAGTAGATGCGTCTCCCCTTAAAATTATCCCTTTTACTTGAAATGGGCAGTCATTTTAGTTTTTCTTCTCACGGAACCCCTTACCATAATCACATAAGCATAAACAGTTTTCTTCATCCAAACCCACTTTTTAAAGTTTTTTATATATAAAAAACACAATCATTACATAACTGTTAAAAACTGTTCCAAATTTCCATAAAAATATCTTTTGTAAATTATCAAATTCACTCCTTAACCCCAAAACAAACTTCACAAAAAAAAAAAAAAAATAAATAAACCCTAATTATTAAGGGGGTGTTTGTTTAAGCTTATACGTGGGCTTATGAGCTTATTTGATTTCAGCTTATACTTATAAGCCCTAATTTTATCATATCATAATAATAAACTTATATAAGCCCACAAGTCTCAAAATAAGCCAGAAAATAAGCTTAAACAAACACCCCCTTAATCAAACACCTTCTTGTTCTAATTAAAAATTAACCTAAAAAAAAAAAGCCATGCGAATTTGAGAAATGCAGTACCAGCAATCATCAAAACAATTAGGAATAAAAAAATGATTCAGGTGACTACAAATTATGTGAAACTGTGAAAATTGATTCAATCAATTGTGGAAATAAAGTAGGTAAAAAAAAAGGGGAAATTACACATGTTACAAGATAGAGAGAGAGCTTTGATTCTCCTTTGCCAATTAGGAGAGAGATAGAGAGAGAGAGAGAGAGAGAGAGTTTTAAAAGAGTTTGACGAAGGAAAAAATTATTCGTCACTCACGAGAAAAGCATATTAAGTAATGGTACTTTTTTGTTTCAGTAAACTTTTACTACACGCACTAGTGTGTGTTTTTATACACCTACACGCGCCATTTACATATATAGTAAATTACTAAATTCTGTATTTTTTTTATTTTTTTTTATTATTATTATTTTTTTTTTTACTTTTTTTATCTATATCTAAAATGATTTGTTTACAACTAGCTTTGAAACTGTGATGGTAAAAATTTTGGGGAAACAGTATAACAGAAAAATAATACTCCCTCCGTCCCAAAATTATTGTCCCCCGACAAAAAACACACAGTTTAAGAAAACATAATTATTACTGCATTCTCTCTTACTTTTTTGCAAAATATCATTTTTACCCTTACGCAATTAATTAAATCTTTGAATAATGTTTGTAATTAATAATATCATTAGGTGCAATATAGTAAACTTGCTACATTATTCACAACTATATTTGAAAGGGGACAATAATTTTGGGACATCTCAAAATGAAAAGAGGAGTATGAATTTGGGACGGAGTGAGTATATTAATAATTTTGTTTTGAAGTTAATTATTGTGACAATTAGTAAATTATCGATTTTGTAATGTTAAATTTATTTTATAAAATTATATTAATTTTTTATATTTATATAGTTATAATATTTGTGTACGCACGAGTTTTTACATAATTTTTTCATCATGTGTTAATATTGATTAATAATTTATATGGATTTTTTTGTTGCATGAAGGATTTAACTTTTTTTTAACTGGCATGATGTTTAGGCTGATCTTGTTTAAATTTAACTATTTATATCATGTTCTAGACATCATGTTTTTTTAGAAGCACATAATGACCTTGAAAAAATATGCACCATCNTATGATTGAAGAGTCCAAGGTGTGAAGTATCATGATAATTTATCATTTGGGCAATTTCATATATCTTTTTTCAAAAATTAAAAGTTTTACATTTACCTAAAACATGTGTCCATAAGTATTGTACATTTGTAGTAAACGGTTGTGATTTAAGTAAATGTAATAATTCTAATCAAAATGAGGTGATATATGAAATTCCCCTTTATCAACTATATAGTATTTTTGTACCTTTTTAAGTAAAATGTTGAACTTGAATATATATAATTTTGTGGTTGTTGATTTAAGTCTCATTTTTATTTTTTCATGTTACCAAGTTGAGTTGTTTCTAAAATAATCTCTACTTTCTTAAATTAAAAATGTTTACATTCTTAAATTAATTAATTTACTTACTAAATTTCATATTTTGTCAATTATAATGAATCTTTTAAGAAATGTTAATTGCTATATTTGTTGTTGCGTTTTAATCGTCAAAGTCTACATTCATTGTATTTACCTTAAAAAAAAGAAAAAAAAAAGGGAAAAAAAAGGCTAAAACACGTATTAGGGGTGAGCATGGGGCGGGGTGGGGCGGTTTTGTGGTAAAACCAAAAACCGAACCATATATTTCGGTTTTTGAAAACTACAAACCGTTTGGTTTTGGTTTTTTCGGTTTTGATTTTTCAGTTTTCAATATTAAATCGGTTCGGTTTCGGTTTATATTCGGTTTTTTCTTACTTGAAAACAAGAAAATTTTAATCTTATATAAAGTTTACGATTCCAAGTTTTCAAGCAAAAATATTTAAACAAATATCAATAGTAGCATAACATCTAATAATCCAAAGCTTCGAAAAAACGTATGAAATGACCAAACATGAATCTAAAATAGTAAAACATAAAATGCATGTCTTCGCGGCTTTGCACTGTTCGTCCACAAAAACATTCAAAGAATACTATGGTTCGAAAACAAAAGTATAATATCTGTAAATATAACCAATTTGAACAAACACTATTGTTTTATGTTTCTAATAGATAAAGTTGTATACTCAAGTGTTTAAAACTAAATAGCAAATCTCGTATCTAGATAAAATTAAATAAAAACATAAATAAAGATGGGGCGGGGCGGTTTTTTTTGGTTCGGTTTTCTTTATGAAACCAAAAACCGCCCCAAACATTCGGTTTTTAGAAAATTCATAACCACCACCAACGGTTTGTCAAATGGGGCGGTTTTTGAGATTCGGCTTTTTCGGTTTTTTCGGTTTCGATTCGGTTTTTCGGTTTTTGTGCTCACCCCTACGTATTAGTACCTTGAACTTTGTAAACTAGATCATCTAGTACCCTAGACTTTCAAAAGTGCATAATAGTACCCCGAACTTGATAGAATGAAATTTATACTACCCTATACTAAATTAACTCAACAATTCATTGCTATTTTATTCTAAAAAATTAATTTTATAAAGTCACTTGTACTATAAATGATTTATGGTTAAAATTTGCAAATTAATCATATTTTTTCTTAATTTTTAATTATTTTTTTTTATAAATAAATATAATTATTTACGTAATTATTTTATATATGAAGAAATTATAAGCAAGATTTATTTTAAAGTTATTTTTATAACAATGCGTTTAATATATATTCATATCATATAATTAAATGTTTGTTTCAAATCATTGTTAAATCAACTTATAACTAGCTATATAGGATTTTTTGTAATTTTGAATTTAACATTTATGCATACGAAGAAATAAATAATTAAATTTTTATGGTCTCAAATTTATCTAAAACAAACATTTAATCCTGTAATACGGATATGTATATATCATCACTAGTGCGATAAATTAATTTTCTATAAAGTATTATATTTAAACTACTCTCATTTTCAAAACTAAATATAATGTTATATTAAATAAACGAAAAAAGGAAAGTAACTAAATTTTATGAAAAAGTATATTTATTTATCCTAAATTGATCTGAAAATCATTTTTATTACAATAGTATTTAATAAATTGATTTTTTAGCATAAAAACCAATTAGCATTTATTGAGTTAATTTAGTATAGGGCAGTAGTAATTCTAATTTTTCATGTTCGAGGTATCATTCTATACCTTTAAAAGTCTAGGGTACTAAATGATTCAGTTTGTTAAGTTGAGGGTATTAATATCTCTTTCTCTTTAAAAATTTAATGTTTGTTAGAAAATAACAATATGAAAGAGAAAATATGCATTTAATGCATTAAATATATTCATTAATAATTTTGTTAAAGGCATCACTTTAAATATAATGTGGTTGGTGAAATCAATATTTGATTTGTCGCAAAATAAATGTCCATAACTAAAATTATATTCGTATAATTTTAAGTATGGACATTTAAGATACAACCGAATTTAATAATTTGCTATATCTACTCATGATTGTAAGGAAATAATAAAAGTATAGCAATAACTATGGGTATGTTTGCCAAAATTGGAGCTGAAGCTTGGACTAGAGCTGGGGCTGGGGCTTATATTATAAGCCGAAACTATAATTTTTATTTTTATAAACTTGTTTGGCAAATTACTTTAAGTCGGAGTTTATTATTGTAAAATTACTAAAAGTGGCATATAATTAATTTAACATATGTATATATTAGATATTTTTGTGGGTAATGAAGTAATTTAACATATTATAAGCCCCGTCTAAAAATTTTAGCCTCATATCTCAGCTGGAGCTTATAATTTCAAAAGTCCGAGGCTAATAATATAAGCTTCTACGCCAAACGAAGCTAATAATATAAGCTCGGCTTATTTTTGAAGTTTAAGCCCCAATTAGCCTCCTCCTAAACACACCCTATATGTAAGTGAACATACTTATTGTGAAAAATTAGAATAAACATCTATACAAGCTAGATAACTTTGACTATAGTTGTTATTCACTTATCTATATCTATACTACGTTTTAAAGTATTAGGACTTTCCCTAAATAAATAAGTCTTTAAAAATTTTAAGACCAAAAATATTTCTTTTTAATAGGAAATTAAAGCCTTACTTAAGTTATTTCCCACCATAGTTCATTGGACAATTTCATATAAAACAAGTAACATTCCCTTCATACACTTTGTAAAACCTTTAAATATTTTAGAATTCATTAATAGCAATCAATATATTTAATCAATCCATTAAGTGTCGACTTGTAAAACAACCCAAAACCCCCAATTGGCATATAAGCCAACCTAAAAACTCAAACACCATAAGAAACACACCTCTCTCTTCCTTTTTCCGAGGCACCGATAAAAAAAACACACAAAATAGATAATCTTACTCTCACCTTTAGTGTCGGTACTTACATTAGAATAAATGGCTTTGCTTCTCGTTGGATAAGCAGATAAGAATGACAACTTTTTTTAGATATGAATAAATTTGCATTGCTTATTGTTATAGTTATTTTAAATTAAAAGTTTCATTTATTCATAAAATTACTGTTAAAAAAATATAAATTAAAAACATTGC
>LBNU01005340.1:69155-83773 GCA_014162995.1 Artemisia annua | reverse complement strand
CCCCCCCCCCCCTCCTCCCCCACACACTGGCTCCGTCTCTGCCTGTTTGATAGTGAGTGTTGATTATGCCTACTTTGAAGATTAGTAGAGTGTTTTGAAAGTGAGGCATATGTGTATCTTCCGATGCTCTATAGGAATTAAACGGGTGGCAATGAATTTAAGAAGCCACTTTAGAAAAACTCATGCTATGAAAATTGTCCCGAGTGTTACGTAGATCAGAAAAAAGAGCTACAAACTGGGTGGCCGATAAAGGAATTGTTAAGTTTTGGGATTGTAGCGCTCTTTGTTGGTAAGAACCCCTTTTCAATGTTTGACCTTCTTTTTCTTCTTTTCAGAAGGGAAAGTTGGATAAAAAATCACCGCAACTAACCCGACATAATTAAGCAATCAAGTGAGTAGGATAAAGGGTAGTAGGTGAAGACGTAAATATCTAGTGATATGATAAGGTTTATGGCTTTAGTCCGGTTAGGAAATTAACCGAGTAACCAGCGCCATCACTACCACCAAATGACCAAAATATCGTCCATGGTGTCAAGTACATTGGTTCGACATTTTTTAAAGTTAAATAAAACCCAAACCCTATTAGACCTGATTAAAATAAGACCAAAGCAAATAGGAACTTTTTTAGGTTAGGTTTCAACTTTAAATCCAGAAAGTTATCATACTTATTTTTTTTTGCAACAAGTTATCCTACATAATTAAATCCGCAATATCACATGCGTTTGCATGAGTTGAAATACAAACAGTCACTCCTCTTTTCGAAATAAATACTTGCTCTTCTGAATATTATTTTTCATCTGTTACTTTTAACTTGTTACAAAAAGATTATGCTGATGACGTATAGTCCGTACTCGGGTCAGAAGCCCGGTTTGTGGACGTTACTAATATCAAGCCCATCACGCATGGGCTATCATGATATCGGTTTGGGCTTACAAAGGCCCAAACTCTAATCTATTATATTTGGTCTTGATATGGGATCTCTTATTTATGGGATAAGGATCAAGGGACCGAATAAATAGGGATACGCCGAAGGGTAAGGAACACGAAACCAATAAGGATTTCGTGTGTATATAAAGGGCATCTCGGCTCTCATTAAGGTATCATCGAATAACCCTAGCTCTTCACTAAAACGCTAAAACCGATTACTTACTCTCACGCCGGAGTATAATCGTATGAGACAATCCCACGATAAGCCTAACGGTGTTTTTCGTTCTTTTAGTGCGCAGGTCTCAGCATTAAGATCCAATTAATACGGGAACAGGAGTCCAAACAAGGAACGCCCAACTTTTGTATCAACATATGCACTACTAAAAATTTAAAATTTTTGAAGTTTATATATTATCTTTATTTTTATTTTTTGAAAGGCAATTTGTATATAACAAACAAAACACCAAACTACAACCCAAGGCATCCACTATATCAACACCCTAAAAAGAAAAGAAAAAAACAATAAAGAAAGTTATGACAAAATACAAGATACAACAAAAGACTAAAAGCCAAACAACATTAACGATGTGTTCTCGAGTTATTTCATTAAAGAAAAGGGAAGGAAATGGAAGTAAATATTTTCCTCCCATATTTGGGCGGAAATGGAAGTAAAACAAATTCATCCAATTAACACTAATTTTACTTCTATTTTCTTTAATGAAATAACTCGAGAACACAATGTGAGAGTAAACCTTTTCACTTTCCTTCCTTTTTCTTTAATGAAATAACTCGAGAACTGACCGTAAAGCTACAAAGTACAAACATAAGACTACTCAAAAGACACTAAACCAAAATCACAAGGCTGACCCACGAAGGCACCATCAGATTCCTATAGTCAAAGAACCAATTAGACAACCAATTAGACAAATGCATCCCTGGTAAACAGAACCAAAATTGACCCAAAGAAGAAACAAATCTTGCATTTTCTCTTTAATCAAAATTATTATTTACTGTACAAAATTAAATGTAAGTATTAATAGAAAATAGTAATTTCCTGATTAGTGCGTTCACGAAGGAAAACAGTGTTTGGACCATTATGAAAACATGACTATCTAGATTTTGTAAAGAAATAACCTAATTTTGCAAAAGTAGGTTCTTGAAAGTGAAAACTGTTGCAAACGGATAAAAGGATAGTTCATGTTATCCAAGGAGAGCAGATTTTAACTATAAGAAATGCGCGGCCTAACTAGAGTATCCCGTAAATTTTTCTTGCAACAGCAAATCCCAAATACCCGTCCTGGCATGGCTATGAATTTTAGCATTTCAACTTGTTTTGAAAAATGGGTACCAATGAGTTATGTACCAAGTCACTTTTGTACAAAGTATTATGAAAGATGTCCCTGGTGTAAGGTTGATTAAAAAAAAATTATATATGTGTGGGTTGTGGTGGTCTGTGTTGGTAAGAAGCTCTAGTTTCATGTTAGTTGTGTAGTATGGCATATGGCATCATTGGTTATTAACTATCTGAAGAGTTCCAAGGATTCTTGGGAATTCATTAAGACTTTTATTTTCCTTTACTCGATTTTCACAAGTAATTGATGTATTAGATATTAGTACTAAATCTGAGAAAAACAAAGATAGAAAATTTGTAAATGAAACAATGCTGAATCTTGCCGTACATTGAATGTTCATATCTGACATGTATTATTTTTTTTCTTCTCAGCATTGCCAATATCGTCTCTCTTTCCGTTTCTTTATTTTATGGTAAGTTTTCACTTCTGTCTTTGCTTTGCTACCATTTGCCATTTTTCGTCATTTGAAGTTCTTGAATTATATTGATTGCAATTGCAGGTAAGAGATTTCAACATCGCTGAGAAAGAGGAGGACATTAGTTACTATGCAGGCTTTGTTGGTAAGCAATCTTTAGGGATAATTTCACACCTCTACTGAGATTGCATAAGTAACCAATGTTCGGTATTCTTATGAAGGGTCTGCGTATATGATTGGAAGGGCTTTGACATCCATATTTTGGGGAGTGGTAGCCGATCGATATGGTCGAAAACCAGTTATTCTCTTGGGAACTACAACAGTGTATCTTACTAGCTGACTTAAAACTGTTTGGGTATTATTATAAATGCTTATCTTCTCATGTATCTCTTGAATGTTACCTTGTTTAGGGTTGTTTTCAACACACTTTTTGGATTTAGCGTAAATTATTGGATGGCTATCATTACAAGATTTCTTCTTGGCTTTTTAAATGGGCTACTTGGACCGATTAAGGTATTCCTTAACTTAGCTTCTCTGCTGTATTCTCTATGATGTTTGAACAGCCTTGATTGCTTTGTCATTCTAAAATAAGATCAATTTACTTTTTAAGTCATTCTAGATTGTGTTGATAAAATTACTTCTGTAAACAGGCATATGCATGTGAACTTTTCCGGGATGAACATCAAGCCTTAGGATTGTCGGCTGTAAGCAATTTGCCCCTTTTCATTTCTTTATCATGTCATTTAATACGTCAAGTTGATGAGGATACAGGGCTAATCATTGGTCTATTTCATGTATGTTATGACATAGTTTTAATATTCTGACATAGTTTCTCAATTCCGTTCTTCATTTTTCTTTATCATATATTAGGGGTAAATGGGGATAGAGATTCATACATACGGTGACATTTTTATTATCTCGAAACTGATATATTAGTGATATATTAGGTTAGTACATCATGGGGCTTAGGATTGATCGTTGGTCCAGCTGTGGGAGGTTACCTTGCACAGGTATATATCTTCACCCGCATCTTGATGTGCTATATGTACTTGCAAATATCTTAGGTGCAGATAACATCTTGTAAATTTATTGGCAGAAGGGCATTTATATCTAAAAACTACATCCTAACTGAGGGGTCACAATTTTTGGTTATCAGAGTCAAGCAGGGATATCAAAGTCTGTCACTATGTGGATGTGTGCAAAATTCTCACGAAATGTTGCATGCATACATAGATATGTTTGTGTATAAAACTATAAATGACTCGACGAGAATAGGGGTAATAGTTTAGGCTGTTTTGGTGATAATGGTTTATTGCATAAAATTTGGTCAGTTGTAATGATCAGCTAATATACATATATGACACTAATTTTTTCCATTTTAACTTTTTAGTTTTTTGTGTTTGTTCTAATAGCCAGCAGAGAAGTTTCCAGGTCTAGTGTCTCCGAATTCTCTATTTGGGAGGTAATGTCGCCCCTTCAAAAAAAATTATCCTTATTGTTATTATTATGCAGTTCGATCAATTTTGACTGACAACAAATTGCATCCACAACTCGTGATGCAGATTTCCATACTTATTGCCTTGCCTATGTATCTCCATTTTCGCACTTTTTGTGACCATTGGTGCATTTTGGCTTCCGGTAAAGTATCTTTATGCAATAACCATTTTCTTTCAAAAGTTCTATTATATTAGAAATGAATGCATATTCATTTCAACGATGAATATCAGATTCATCTTATATGTCTCCATTTTCTATGTAACAAATCCTATTCTCTGTATTACAATAACTTGGTAAATATAATTTATTACTGGAACAAAAAAATGCTTTTCATATGAGTTATTTGAAGATAAAAACAAGTGTCTGAATTGGAGTTAATGACCAAACTAATATAGGCATTGCCAAAAGCTGAAGATTAATATTCATAGGAATTATATGAGATTTACCTTTAACTTACCAGAGTATGAATGGCTTGAACATCATAGTCCGAAATTATATATGTTGACATAAGCACTATAATTCACATTTGAGATTTTCTCAATCTTAATTGAATAAGTCTAAAAAATACAAACAAATGAGCCCATAAGCGCGGCTCGATTTTTTGGTATGTATGACAAACAAAATTATAACCGGTAATAATTTCAATATTATCAATAATCATTACGTAGAATAATATACTATTGACATTAAGTTAATATCCCATATCAAAATAATCTAGTTGCATTTCTGTTCCTCAACACATCTAAATACCAAGTTAAAAAGCAACCTTATTTTGTCTAGTCTTCTTTTCTTTTTGAGGTAGCACATCATTTTCCCCCCCTTAAGATGAATATAATTAACTTCGCAAATTGCAGGAAACATTGCACTTCCATAAGAAAGATGAGTTGGAGTCTGCTTCCAATGTTCCTGATGTTGATGAAAAGACAAGCGAAGGAAAAGACTCTAATCTAATAAGCCTCCTCAAGAACTGGCCGTTAATGTCCTCAATTATTGTCTATTGCATTTTTTCGCTTCATGACATGGCTTACACAGAGGTAGACTGAATATCTGATTACTAAGTACATAGCAAGTCCACTTTTGCAAATAAATCATTCTGGTTAATAGTTAGCTGGAACAGATCGATCATTTTTACAGAAGTACCAAAATAAAAATATTAAAAGAAGCATCAACTCCACAAGCTAACAACTCAGAAAATTTCTGAATACCTATTTTCTCATGCATGTTACCATGCTTTCTAAACTCTAAAATTATAGCAAATTCATGGCTATCCATTATAAATGATAACATTGTGCAGCATTTTATCATTCACAGATTTTCTCTTTGTGGGCTGTGAGCCCTACTAGTTTGGGAGGCCTCAGCTATTCTACTGAGAATGTTGGCACCATCCTTTCTATCACAGGTGAGAACGTAGGTGCCAACTCTTTAAAGTTGGTCCAAGTAGTAATTATTTTAAACCATAGTGGTTAGTTGATCTTAGTTATGTATTATCTTCATTTTTTTTCCTTTTATTTCGAGGAATATACATATCAATTCCTTCTTTTGGAAGGTCTAATTGTTTGAATTTACATTTTTCTTCTCACACATGGTTGGTTGTTAATCATGATAGTATTTATTTAGGAATTGGCCTTCTCCTTTTCCAGACCTCATTATATCCAATTATGGAGAGGATATTTGGCCCCATCGTTGTAGCACGCATCTGTGGAGTAAGCAATTCAACCATTTCCTCTTATCTCTAATAATTGTCTTCCCTTAACTTTGATATTATGTTTGTTCAAAAAAAACTTTGATATTATGTTTTAATACAACAAAATAGTAATCCTTAGTTATTCTTCTACTGTTTTAGCACGGATTCTTCCTTGTGTATGAGAAGCATACTACTTAATGGTGTACTTGTAGATTTTGCATGAAAAAGATAAATATATTGACATTAATAATAACCAAACAGAAGTAGTTCATTAACTTTCAAAGTCAAAATAACCAACTATAGAGGAGGACGGAGGTATTACATAAATTAATTCGTCCATGGGTTAACACAACTATATATTTCATGTGTAGGTTTTGTCTATACCTATACTCCAAAGTTATCCCTTCATAGCATTGTTATCTGGCTTCATGCTTGCCTTTACATTAAATTGTGCATCAGTTGTGAAGAACGTTTTATCGGTAAGTTCTTATGGATCCAAGTGTTGTCTTCTTCATGTACTTGGCTTGATTAACTGCTATTGTTAACTTCATTATTCAATTGAAGATGCACAGATTTACCTATTTGAGAGCTCCCTTTTGTTTTTGTGATAGTAGTACTCATGGAAATGGTTAATTTCAGCCATTTAGCTGAAACCGAGTCAATGAGCTATGTTATATTGATATGGTTTAATTGTTTAAATATAAAAAATCTAGCTTTAGGGTAATCACATCGAATGGATTAATTGTCACGCTATGGATATTAGAATGTTTATATCCTTATAAATTTTTTTATTAAATTTTTTTAAATCTAGTTTATGTAATCAAATTTGTGGTACATGGAAAAATATACAAAAGAATCGTTTACAGGGTCAATCCAAAGCTTTTTGACTTGCCCAAATATTACCCCTTTTGATATATATATATATTATAGTAGCAGGTTCTAACAAATATAATCGAAGAAGGTAGCATGACTGTAATTGGTGTTACCAAATGACATAAATGACTAAGATAAGAGTATTCAAATATTTATGTGACTTGTAACTGATCCTCACATCATCTATATCACTTAAATTAATTTCTCATTTTTACCAGGTGTCCATCATAACTAGTACGTTCATGCTGCAAAATAAAGCTGTGGTAAGATTGGTCCCTTCTCGTTATTAAGTCGTTTTGGTATATAATTACTTGTATAATTATACACACATATATTGATGTCAGGATCAAAGCCAAAGAGGTGCGGCAAATGGTATTGCCGTGACTTTGCAGTCAATCTGCAAAGCAATTGGTCCCGCATGTGGAGGAGCACTGTGAGTACTCATTTGTGTATATTACTTTCCAATTGCATGTCAATAAAGTTAGATTAACCAATGTTTATCTCGTCAAGTCTCATTTATCTGTCTTATATTTTTGTAGTTTGTCATGGTGCCAGAAGAGACTAAATGCAGCAATTCTTCCAGGTCTGTTTTTGTGTTCAGTTTTATTCTAATTTTCTATTTCTCCAAACATGAAGGCAAAGTTGAGTCAAACTTTTGACTGCAACCAAATATAACTTTCTTTCACATTTATGGATCTTTTCAAAATGTCAATAGTAATCTCAGAGCTTGGAAACTTTTATCCTTCTTTCACATCTATGAACAGCATTATTGAAGGCGTTAAAATTCATTTTGCAAAGCACTCCAGCTAAAAATTCATTTTGATTCAAATATCATTATATCAATACCTCTCCTTACAACATGTAAAGAAATATTGCATAAAAAGACATCCCTTTAAAGATTAATTAATTTTAGTCATTTATCTAATTGCAGGCGCCCATATGATATTTTTCATATTGAACGTAATCGAGGGAATTGGAGTTCTGATGACGTTTAAGCCGTTTTTGATCACAAACCACTACTAGTTTGTAGCACTTGAATCGAGCGCGCGTGAACCTACAATATATACTCATTAAAAAAGCTCCCATTCTTTTATGTTTCAATAATCTAGTCCCCAAACTGTATAAGTGAATTAATTGGTCACAGCCATATATGAGGATGTGCGAGGTGTGCTACCGAACAGGGCCTCAAAATTTTAAGGGCCTCAATATATATACCCCATTATATATATATGTGCCTCAAAATTCATTTCCAATAAAAATTATTACCATTGTACAATCTTATTTTGTAAATATTTGTTAAAACTTAAGATTTATCATCAAAACACTATAACTTATTAACTTTGGTTTTCATAGTCGGTATAATATGTTTTTAACAATCACATTTAGTTATCGTATAAGCTTTCGTACAGGGCCTCCGATCGCTTAGCTACGGCACTGTAATACAAGTGTAAAACAGCCTCTATCTTTATATTGAATTGAATGGTAGTTTTATTAAGAGTTGCGATCCACTACAAAAGAGAGGCAAATTACAAAGCCTAAAAAGATTTTATAGCCATCCGATCAGTCAATTCTTTGACCAAAACCAATCACACGGCTCCCAGGGAAAAAAAACACGCTCCCTTCTATTAAAAGGATAAACAGTAAATTTACAAATAAAAACCGTCTTCTCTCTCTTCCCTCCAAACGTTTCTCACATACTCACTCACAAACTGTCTTCTCTCCTTCTCTCTATTCTCTCTCTATTTCCAATCAAAATTTGGGGAAAATTTAGGGTTTCAAATTCCGATCATCTATCATCGATTAATCACAAAAATTTATACTCGAAAAGATGAGTGTAATTGTAAGTTTATCATTTATGTTTTAATTTTGTTTTAATTTATTTTAATTTTGTTTTAATTTTAGTTTGTATGCGTATTTTTTACACCTAGACGAAATAAAATGCATAAAAATTAGGACTTTTTTATCAGTTTATTTTTTACTTTATTTTTGTATAATATGATTTTTTTTATTATTTATTTTTTTTTTATAATTTTTTTTAGAATCAGGAAGCAGTAAGGAAGTCTCAAATGAGAGTCCAACCTTGGGAGAAAGGAGATCAAAACGATTCCAAGACCGACCGGATTTTAAAGGTATAAAACCATGATTTATTGTTTGATTCGTCACTTATTGTTCTGCTGATTATTGTTTGTTTCATCTGTTATTGTTTTGCCGATTATTGCCGATTCTAGTTTTTTTCTATTGAAAGTAGGTTCATCAGTTATTGTTTTGCCGATTATTTCCAATTCTAGTTATTATTGTTTTGCCATTATTGCCGATTCTAGTTATTTTCTATTGAAAGTAGGCTCATCAGTTATTTTTTTGCCGATTATTGCCAATTCTAGTTATTTTCTATTGAAAGTAGGTTCATCACTTATTTAAACATCTATTTATTCCGTTGTGGCTTATTTTAAAAATCTTTGGTTTATAAGCCGCAAGCCCTATGCCTATATATAAGCTGAAACAAACAACAGCTTATTTTAGAGTTTTGCTTTTTTCTTCAACAGTTTAGATTGGTTCATCAGTTTGTTTTTGGTCATAGAAAATCATTTTTTTTTCATAAATTGTAGGTAAAGAAGCTACAAAAGCAAAGAAACCTGTGACTTTAAAAGCATATTCACCAAGTGATGATGACTTTGTTGATGATGCATTTACTAGTAAAAGAACCGGTAGTTCATCAAAAGCTGAGAAACTGGTTACTCAAAAAAAAAAAAAAAAAAATGCAACTGCTACTACTTCCAAACCTTCAGGTTCATCAAAAGCTTCAGGTTCATCTAAACCTGTTCTCTCTGAAGACCTTAAGCCTGGACTAAATCTTCTCCAACCTAAGCGAAAAAAATTTCCGGNAGAATCTAGTCCCCAAACTGTATAAGTGAATTAATTGGTCACAGCCGTATATGAGGATGTGCGAGGTGTGCTACCGAACAGGGCCTCAAATTTTTAAGGGCCTCAATATATATACCCCATTATATATATGTGCCTCAAAATTCATTTCCAATAAAAATTATTACCATTGTACAATCTTATTTTGTAAATATTTGTTAAAACTTAAGATTTATCATCAAAACACTATAACTTATTAACTTTGGTTTTCATAGTCGGTATAATATGTTTTTAACAATCACATTTAGTTATCGTATAAGCTTTCGTACAGGGCCTCCGATCGCTTAGCTACGGCACTGTAATACAAGGTAAAACAGCCTCTATCTTTATATTGAATTGAATGGTAGTTTTATTAAGAGTTGCGATCCACTACAAAAGGGAGGCAAATTACAAAGCCTAAAAAGATTTTATAGCCATCCGATCAGTCAACTCTTTGACCAAAACCAATCACACGGCTCCCAGGGAAAAAAAACACGCTCCCTTCTATTAAAAGGATAAAACAGTAAATTTACAAATAAAAACCGTCTTCTCTCTCTTCCCTCCAAACGTTTCTCACATACTCACTCACTCACCCACAAACTGTCTTCTCTCCTTCTCTCTATTCTCTCTTTATTTCCAATCAAAATTTGGGGAAAATTTAAGGTTTCAAATTCCGATCATCTATCATCGATTAATCACAAAAATTTATACTCGAAAAGATGAGTGTAACTTGTAAGTTTATCATTTATGTTTTAATTTTGTTTTAATTTATTTTAATTTTGTTTTAATTTTAGTTTGTATGCGTATTTTTTACAACCTAGACGAAATAAAATGCATAAAAATTAGGACTTTTTTTATCAGTTTATTTTTTACTTTATTTTTGTATAATATGATTTTTTTTTTATTATTTATTTTTTTTTATAATCTTTTTTAGAATCAAGAAGCAGTAAGGAAGTCTCAAATGAGAGTCCAACCTTGGGAGAAAGGAGATCAAAACGATTCCAAGACCGACCGGCTTTTAAAGGTATAAAACCATGATTTATTGTTTGATTCGTCACTTATTGTTCTGCTGATTATTGTTTGTTTCATCTGTTATTGTTTTGCAGATTATTGCCGATTCTAGTTTTTTTCTATTGAAAGTAGGTTCATCAGTTATTGTTTTGCCGATTATTGCCGATTCTAGTTATTTTCTATTGAAAGTAGGTTCATCAGTTATTGTTTTGCCGATTATTTCCAATTCTAGCTATTATTGTTTTGCCATTATTGCCGATTCTAGTTATTTTCTATTGAAAGTAGGCTCATCAGTTATTTTTTTGCCGATTATTGCCGATTCTAGTTATTTTCTATTGAAAGTAGGTTCATCACTTATTTAAACATCTATTTATTGCGTTGTGGCTTATTTTAAAAATCTTTGGTTTATAAGCCGCAAGCCCTATGCCTATATATAAGCTGAAACAAACAAAAACTTATTTTAGAGTTTTGCTTTTTTCTTCAACAGTTTAGATTGGTTCATCAGTTTGTTTTTGGTCATAGAAAATCATTTTTTTTCTTCATAAATTGTAGGTAAAGAAGCTACAAAAGCAAAGAAACCTGTGAGTTTAAAAGCATATTCACCAAGTGATGATGACTTTGTTGATGATGCATTTACTAGTAAAAGAACCGGTAGTTCATCAAAAGCTGAGAAACTGGTTACTCAAAAAAAAAATGTAACTGCTACTACCTCCAAACCTTCAGGTTCATCAAAAGCTTCAGGTTCATCTAAACCTGTTCTCTCTGAAGACCTTAAGCCTGGACTAAATCTTCTCCAACCTAAGCAAAAAAAATTTCCAGTAGTTAAAATAAAAAGTTTTCCTGGTCCATTATATGAGACTATTCAGAATATAATAGACGAACCAAAAACAGGCAATTTCAAGTTTGGGTTTTGCATCGTTGTTGGATTTTGAAATAAATATAATGCCAAGTCGTTTAGGGTATTGGTTGCTAGATAGATTTGACGGTGAATCAAGAATCCTGAATGTCTTTGATAAAACTATACAAGTAACGCCTGAACTAGTTCACCAGACTTTCGGATTCCCAATCGGCACATTTGTAGTTGATGTGCATGATGTTTCGAAAGAAAGATCAAATCAAACTTACATAGAATGGAAAAACCAATTCGATGGTATTCCGAGATTGTATGCTAAACAATTGATGAAAATAATTAGCCAGCAAATTAAGAGAAACAATAATGGAAGGCTATTTCAGGTGAACTTCCTAGTGTTGTTTTGTACTATTCTGGCCCCTGTAGTATCAACAGGGACTCTGAATCTAGGAGTCATCCCATCTCTTATCGATCTTAAAGTGAATGAAATGAATTGGTGCCAATACGTGGTGAATTATCTGACGTCCGAAAGGTTAAAATGGAAACCGGGAAAGCGATTCTATGGACCAATCTTGCTATTGGAGGTAATTACTATATACTTTATCGTAGATGCAAATTAAAAATGATGAACTAATTTTTTTTCATCTAACTTTAACTTAAAAATGCAGGTGTTATTTGCCAATTCACTTATGAAAAATCCAAGAACCAACGCGTTTGAATATTGGAAAACAGAATCGATGGAAGAATTGGAAGAAATGATGTTTGGAAAAGGAAGCAGAAAACGAAGGATTTGTAAAGAAGAAGAAGAAACGGAGGACGGAGAAGAAGAAACAAAAGATGACGATGCATAGGAGATAGAGAATGCTGGTGCAGAAATTTAAAAAGTTGAACAACCCTCAAACAAACCAAAATGGACAAGAACAATTATAAAGAAACGGGGGACTCCTGAAAAGACAAATGTTGAAGGTAAGTATTATATAAAAACAGTATTTATACGGTCATCTATAAAAAAAATAATTGGCATTTTTTTTGCAGCAGTTGCAGAGCAGGGTTTATAGATGATTGAAGGTATGATTTTATTAAAATGTTCAGCAGATGTCTTGTATATCTTTTCGCTATTATGTTTTTGGTTCATCATGTATTTGAAAAATATAAGTTCATCAGTTTTTCACCGATGATTGAATCTTTACATCTTGTGTTTAAATTCAGAAGCTGATGGACAAAACCAAGAAATAGAGGTAGTGACAACAGAAGATCTGAATGTACAGGCAGTGATCGGAGAAGATGAAGATAACATGCTGATAAAAAATCTGATGACTCCAATAAAGAAGAAACAAAACAAAAGGTACACAAAATGTTAAAAACTGATGAACCTGATATTGGTAGTGAACATATGATTTTATCTTATGTTCATCAGTTATATTATTTGTTAATCAGTGCTATTATATAATTTTTTTTAAACATTTACTTAAAAAAACTTGTATCTAAACTTAGTGATTGATGGACCAATCGAACAAGCGGTGGCAGTGACGCCACAAAGAGTGGAGAATGAAGAAGCAGGGCAAGAAACTGATCAACAAGGTAGGTATTGAAAACATTCTTATTGATGACTTATGTACCATGTTCCAATAACATTGGTTGAAAACTTATGAAAAAGATGAAAAACATATAGGAAGCAAACGGAAAAGGAATTCACTATCTCCCAACAACCGCTATTCGATGAACATGTTCAAAAAAGTAGTCGCATACAAAAAGAAAAAAAAAAGCAAAATCTCCTAAGACGGGTGTTCAGATGAAAGAGCCTGATGTAGTAGAAGAAGACATTGATGAGCAAGTAGAAGAAGATGATGGTATTCGGTTTATAGAGACTTCAAATGTGGAAGAAGATGACATTGATGAGCAAGTAGCTAATGATGTTCATATAGATGATATTGAGGAGCATCAATGGGTAGATCCACAACTGATCGGTAAAAAATCTTTTATGTGATATTTGAAATTCTTAGGTTCATCAATTCGTTGTTGAGATATATTTTAAAATTTAATTGAACAATTTAACAGATGGTGATATTTCAATTACCGGAAATGATGGAAACACTGAAATGGATAATCCAATGCCCAGGACTGATGAAACAGCTGATATGCGTAATAATGAATTATTTATTAAACTATGATTATATTATTGTTGACATACATATTACGATATTTAATCTAAACATCCTCTTCATGTTTTGATGATGACAAAGATGTAAGATACAACACATAACGTAAAGTGCTTAAGTTACTCGTTTACACAAATCATCTATGCATTCATGCGACAACATTTTTCGACGTCTCAAGTACGCTTCAACAACAAATAAGTTTGCATCCAACGTTAATCACTAAAGGTATGAACAAACAAACTTTATTTTGTTGAGTGATCAAAGGAATTTTTATTTTTACAAACATTATATTTTTTATAAAATGGGAAAATCATTTTTAAACTTATACAAAATGTTTTTGTGTTTATAAGAAACGTTTTATTCAAAACAAATATTTTGAATTCAAATTTTCTACCCAAAAACGGCTAGAATTTCCAGAAAAAACCTTCCCCAAGTAAAGACAAAGTTGAGGACTGTTTCAGTAGGGCGGCCCCCTTATGTCACAACCCACAATTTCAGGTCATTCCCCAAACCTCGACATTTCACTATTCACCCGTTACTATTCATCATTTACTATTCATCGATCACTATTCATCATTTTACTATTCATCGTTTTTGGAGTCAATTTGAGATTCCGAGAATGTTCAGAAAATTTACTATTCACATGACACTATTCATTCCCGGAGGGAAGGTACTATTCATGCATATCATTCAATTCATCGTAAACGGGGTTTACGGGTATTCATGTTCGCGTAACCGGTTGGGTTTAGATGCGAATTCATGCATTATTAGCAGGGACACTTCGTACGAACTAGAAATAGTCCACATATCATCACAATAACATTTTCATACTATTCCACTCGTAGGATTTTCAAACCTACATTTTTAGTACGTTTAACGCTTTACGTGAGTTTATTTTTAACTAAACGTTAACACGCGATCACTAAATGTGATTAACACGTCTGACATCCCC
>LBNU01005340.1:46087-69149 GCA_014162995.1 Artemisia annua | reverse complement strand
GTGACTTATGTCATACTGATTATACTTGTGGTTTCGTATAACAACTGTTTATAAACCTATGATTTCTCACCAACTTTATGTTGACCGTTTTAAGCAATGTATTTTCAGGTAATTAGCATCATCATGGACATGCATATGGACCATCATTTTGAAGTCGCGGCGTCGACTTGCATCACGGGTTTTCATGCACTTATGATCAAATGTGTATTTTCTAAACGACACTTTAGGTCGTTCAATATAATCTTGTGATGGGATGCCATGAAAGTTACACCCGGGTATTCAAATCCGCTGCCCATAACAGGTAAATTCAGGGTGTGACACCTTAAATATATAAGGCGGCCCCCTTAAACTTTAAGGGGGCTGGCTAAACTTTAAGGAGACCGGCCCCGCTCCTCAGTTTCTCAGCTTTGCCTATAAATACTAGACTATTTCTGGCATTTTTTCTCACTTTTTGCACTCCAAACTTTCTGTTTAAATCTATCCCATACATCATTCTAAATTATTTGATCATTTAAAATCATAAAGCTTTGTTTCCAAGTGATTCAAGCTTAATTCCTCAAGTGCAAGAGAAGAATACTTCTTATCATCAAGTCAAAGAAGTATTAGAGTCTAGTTAGTATTGATGTGAAGTTGTAGAAGGAAGTTATGTAAGTATATGTAATAAGTAGATCAAGATGATCTTACTTAGTAGTGGGTCAACAGGTGTGTAAGAAGTGGTGTGAAGTTGTGAAGATTAGTAGTGGTAGAAGATGTTGGACTCGTGAAGTCGTGCTAAGTTGTGATTGGTGTGGTGTGATCAAGAAGGAGTGAACGCGGGATGTAGTGTCATGGTGTGCATTAGTTGTGTCATGATAGAAGTTGTGTAGTGATCGAAGTCGTGTCGTGAGTTTGGTCCTAGCTAGCATTAGGACTCGACATTTTGCTTAGTGTCGTAAATTGGTGTAAGCAAAAGTGTGTATGGTTTTCTCCGCCTAAAGGGAGCTTGTTGAGTAGTGTTGTGAACTTTCGAGTTGGGTACTCGAGGAGTGGAGTAGGGCGAAGAGGTGCTTCGTGACCGAACCACTATAAATTATCGTGTCCGGTTTGCATTTCCTTTCTCTTATCTCTTTTCATTTATTATCGCATTTATCGCTTTATATTTATTCTTGCAAATATGTGTTGATTGTTGCTTATATTGTTTTGATGTTGATTGTGTTATGGATAGAAGTTAATATTGTGATTGTGTTTATAATTATATGATATGGTCTAATGAATTTAGATGTATTATTCACATTTCTCATGTTTAGTTTAACTTAATCGATATTTTGATACAAAAAGTTTTAAGATTTTAAAAGGAAAACGTATTCACCCCCCCCCCTCTACAATTTCCACAATTGGTATCAGGAGCCACGTCGCTCTAATTTTCAAAACAAATGGTTTTAAAAATTGAGTATGATCCATGTATCAAATTACCCATTAAGGAGGATTAAATATGAAAAGTGTTTTGTTGATTAACTTGTATTAGTTTTGATGTTATATAGACTAATTATACTAGCTCGAGATAAGATTATGCTTAAAATAAGTGTTATATGTTCGGTATTAAATTCAGAAAGTTTCACACCTTTCCGCAAAGTCAGAAAATAATTTTTTACAAAAACGCAATTTTGAGTTCCAGGTGGGCGGTCCCCTTAAATGTCTGGGCGACCCCCTTAAATACTAGGCGGTCCCCTTAAATATTTAAGGGGTCCACATGTCTGTTCGTCAGTTTTTCAGAAACTTCGAAAAATCATGTAAAATTAACCGTAACTTTGTAGAAGTCTTGCCACCCGGCGTTTTAAAGGTAATTGAGTCTACTTTTATTTAAAAATACTTACAAGTAATCATTACAAATTTAAATAAGTTATAAAGTCACACGGTGGTCAAAAATTTATGTTTCGTTATAACGTAAAACTTGTATTTTACATTTTTCTTCGAGTCGGGCATTCCTAGTTGGTATATCTTTGGAAAAATTAAGTATTTATATTTTCAAAAGATTGATCTTGATTAAATTATAANGAGCCACGTCGCTCTAATTTTCAAAACAAATGGTTTTAAAAATTGAGTATGATCCATGTATCAAATTACCCATTAAGGAGGATTAAATATGAAAAGTGTTTTGTTGATTAACTTGTATTAGTTTTGATGTTATATAGACTAATTATACTAGCTCGAGATAAGATTATGCTTAAAATAAGTGTTATATGTTCGGTATTAAATTCAGAAAGTTTCACACCTTTCCGCAAAGTCAGAAAATAATTTTTTACAAAAACGCAATTTTGAGTTCCAGGTGGGCGGTCCCCTTAAATGTCTGGGCGACCCCCTTAAATACTAGGCGGTCCCCTTAAATATTTAAGGGGTCCACATGTCTGTTCGTCAGTTTTTCAGAAACTTCGAAAAATCATGTAAAATTAACCGTAACTTTGTAGAAGTCTTGCCACCCGGCGTTTTAAAGGTAATTGAGTCTACTTTTATTTAAAAATACTTACAAGTAATCATTACAAATTTAAATAAGTCATAAAGTCACACGGTGGTCAAAAATTTATGTTTCGTTATAACGTAAAACTTGTATTTTACATTTTTCTTCGAGTCGGGCATTCCTAGTTGGTATATCTTTGGAAAAATTAAGTATTTATATTTTCAAAAGATTGATCTTGATTAAATTATAAAATGGGGAGGAAACTACTTTATTTTGAAATAAAATCAAGCTAAGTAAACATTGGTGTATATAATACACAAAACAACAACAAGTGCTTTTATGTGTTATACGAACTTCTTTGTGTCATTATTTTGTTAATATGATATATTAAATGGTCATTGCTATTTGAAATTTAGCTAATTTTTAAGAAATAAATAAATAAATAAATTCAGCTAATTGTATATCTAAGCATATGTGCCATGTACCCTATTAGTTTATAGCCGATTTTCAGGTTTATACTTAACTAGATCTTATGCTAGATTTCTTGCATTAGGATAGCAATTAGGGTGTAAACGAGACGAGACAACTCGCGAGTTATTCGAGATCGACTCGTAAACTACTCGAAATCGACTCGATTTAAACAAGTCGAGCTCGAGTTCGAGCTACTTGAGTACATTTTCGAGTCGAGTTCGAGCTCCAAAATACTCGGCTCGTGAAGCTCACGAGCCTTATTGAGCTTTGATCAAATTACACATTTACCCTTTTATACAAATACATTTACTTAATATTCATAGAAATCGAGTCGAGCCAAGCTTGATACAACGAGTATTTATCGAGTTTGAGCATGAATGTAGAAATAATCGAGCTCGAGTCGAGTTTCGAGCTCGAGTTTTATATCACGAGACGAGCTCGAGCTCGAAATATAAAGCTCGAACGAGCTCGAGCTCGAGTTTTGGTATTCGAGTCGAGCTCGAGCTTGGCAGTACTCGGCTCGACTCGGCTCGTTTACACCCCTAATTGCAATATTATTCTTACACTGCATATAGGTATAGATGGCTTAATGTTACTCAAACATCTTGTGAATGAGTTAAATCTAGTCACCTAAATATTTCAAACGATTTAATCTATTCTCAACAACGCGCTTAAATATTTTTAACAAATTACCTTGTTTTACCTTAGGTTGTTTAAACAAGAGAAAATGGATCATTTTAATACGTTAGTAGTTATATAAAAGAAAAAGTATTTTCAAAATCTAAGTGTATTCATTATACGTAACAATAAATAGTCTTTCACATAAACGAAATATATGACAATCATTAAGCAAAATAAGTTAACTTTCAATCATTCATTAATCTCACTCATAAATAATCTTAGGATTAATGTAACACACTACCAAAATGTCTATTTATTTTAAATGAGTGTTCGTGAGGGTCAAGAAAGATCTTGATATTATATCGATTCATTATTCAAATTATGGTTGATATATTTATCAAATCAATTGACATGTTTTTGAGTATGGACAATAAATTGGATTCTTATTTGTTTAGTTTCAAGATTATATCAAATTACAACAAAAGATATAGTCTTGAATCTACATACTCAATCACACTAGATTGATATGAAAATATCTACATCCTTTGTAAATGAAAAGAATATGCATTGGATAATAACTCACACTTGTGTTGATAATGTCATATTGAGTCTACTTGTCCAATAGTTGTGTTCCAAATATTAGAATAACATGTTTAATACATGCATAAAATATACAATGAAGTAGGATTGACGACTTGGATATTTCATCCAAAATATTCAAGCAATTTACATTGCAATGCAATGGATAAATGTGTCATCTCCGAAAAATCAAACATGAGCAAAGAACATATATATATATATATACATATATATATATATATATATATATATATATATATATATATATATATATATATATATATATATATATATATATATATATATATATATATATATATATATATATATATATATATATATATATATATATATATATATATATATATATATATATATATATATATATATATATATATATATATATATATATATATATATATATATATATATATATATATATATATATATATATATATATATATATATATATATATATATATATATATATATATATATATATACATATATATATATATATACATATATATATATATATACATATATATATATATATACATATATATATATATATACATATATATATATATACATATATATATATATATATACATATATATATATATATTTAAATTGATGACGTATAGTACGGATAGCAGGCCTGCTGGGCCTGGACTACACTATACAACTGGGCTCCGGCCCAACACACAAACCAGGCTCCGGCCCAATGAACCCACTAAGCTAGGTCTAACTAAACGTCCCAAGTCATGAGCAGGGCACAAGGACATCCACAGACGAATAGAGGGGGAACTCCTGGAGTACGCTCACGGACCAACACACGGTCCGGAAAATAGTCCACGTCCATAGAACATCGGTTAAGCTCCGGACCCTTGCCCGACAAGGGTCCCACATCAGCCACCATGGCAAATATGTGAAATGATAGAAAACCCTGACATTTCCATCACCTTTAAAAGGTGACCTCAGTACATATTTCGAGGTATGACTTTCTCACTCATCCCAACACTCAGATATTTCTTTGACAACATGAGTACTTACTCTCACGCCGGAGCTTAATCGTGGGGTCCGTCCCTACGGTAAGGCTAACAGTTTGCCTTTATTTGTGGAGGGAATATCACTCTTTACTTGGATTAGTGCAAGAANAAATATGTGAAATGATAGAAAACCCTGACATTTCCATCACCTTTAAAAGGTGACCTCAGTACATATTTCGAGGTATGACTTTCTCACTCATCCCAACACTCAGATATTTCTTTGACAACATGAGTACTTACTCTCACGCTGGAGCTTAATCGTGGGGTCCGTCCCCACGGTAAGGCTAACAGTTTGCCTTTATTTGTGGAGGGAATATCACTCTTTACTTGGATTAGTGCAAGAACCTTACAACGGACGGCCCATCAAGGACGGCCCGCTCCTGACCCAGCCCAGTACGAAGCAGCAAAGCGAAAGAGAGGTGAAAGACACCAAGGCATGCTGAAGGGCGAGGGCTCAGAGGGTAAACAACCAAAGTCGGGGAAAGAAAAGAACCCCAAGAAAGGAAGCTTCGCGTTCGCATGTGTACACTGCAGAAAAAACAACTACAAGTATCCTCAAGAAGTGGAGATCTCATCCGGAGAGAGCAGTGACATGAATACTGACAAAGAAGCCGATAATATAGATGATGGGGGAAATGACCAGAGGTAACCATACATGCCGGAGGAGGCCGACCCATTTACGGAAAATATCCGCAGTGTCAAGTTGCCCAAAAGGATCCGCATCCCGCACAACATAACACCTTATGACAGAAGCAAGTACCCCGTGGACCATGTAAGGGTGTTTCAAACGATGGAACGGGTATACAACTGGGATGCAGCAACCCAATGCCACATGTTTAAACGCACACTCAGGGGTTTAGCTAGGGTATGGTTCGAACACCTCCCCAAAGAGTTCCTAAATGGCTTCCATGAATTAAGGGACGCGTTCTTAGAATCCTTCCTTAGCATGAAAAGGTACAGAGATCGGGACAAGAAAATCCGCTGTGCCAAGAGGGGAAGGGACGAATCTATAGAAAATTTTACAAGAAGGTTCCTGACGGAAAGCAGAAGAGCTAAGAAAATGCCGGAGGCCGCGAAGGTCGTCAAGTTCATGGAAAAAGTATCGGATCCGGAGCTAATAAAGTACCTACACTGGGAAACGCCATGGTCCATTGACGAAGTGGTAAAAATAACAGAAGCATACTGTCGAGCGGAAGAGGCGGCCAAAAACCTGAGACAGCGGAGATGACCTCCGCTTAAGACAATATGGTTATAGCAAAGCATACAACACCGTCCGTGGGATAACAAGCATGCACTGCAAGACTAGCCATACCAGTACTTGGCACGTACACAATAGCGATAGGTGGTCGAATAGCAAGGAGACGTAACGCCCCCAAAACTAAATAAATACCATGTATAAATGGTGAACAAAAATAGCTCTCAGCATGGCAGAACGATCTGGAATGTCGAAGGAAAGTTCTAGGTTGGACAAGCGCCCTATGGACAGAGATAAAAACCGCTCCGCGAATCGACAAATTAAAAAGCATAAAGAAGCGCTATTTCACGCTCCTTCCAAACTGTTAACTCAAGTACCAGACCTGACAAGACGTCCTAGCCACAGGCTTAGGCACGTGGTTAGGGGCAATAAATGCTCATGCAGAAAACGCTTGAAGCACCAAAACCATTCGCTATAAATAGCAATCAAAAAAGGAAAACACAAAGACACAAAAACACTTAGAAGATCTAAAATAACGGTCTCCTATAAAATCAACGATGAGAAGATCATATTCACGGGTAAGAACGAACTGCCGAAGACAAAAAGCATAAGTTGTCGAAAAGCGCCATGAGACTTCGATAGCCCTCTATCAGCTCGTGACCTACCCCAATGGGCCATCCAAAACCGAATACTAAGAGTCTAAAAAGACATCTGACCCTAGTCATGTTCTTAAGTGACTACTAATAAAAACAGCCGCTTCTACGGAGCGGCCCAATAAACCCTGCGCCCATAAACACTCTTCCGCCTGAACGCTCTTTCGATAAAGAGTATAAGCTCCAAACCACTCTTGTGTCGAAAGACGTCTCAAAACACTCACCCTCCATCCCGCCACCGCCGCCATCCTTAAAGCCACCGACTTAAGTCAGACTATTTCTGGGTGAGACTTCTTGCTCTCAAGAAGTATAACACCACCCGGAACATAGTGACGATCAGGGTTTTCGCCGACCACGAACGTGGCAAAAAGCAGGAATGCCTTAAGCGGTCGGTGAACATGATGGCAAGGACGGAGGAAGAGTCTACGGACGAAGTAGAGGCAGAAGGTAAAATGGGCAAGGGCACGCGCTGGCACGACGGGAGAATCAAGCAAAACATTCCTCAATCGCCAAAGATCCGTACAGCAGCAAATGATGAATGATGCCTTCATTGATGCTGACTAGAGCGGACATATAGCCCGCAGTCACGGGCCAAAAGCACCTTACTGTTAGGTCACCATTTTGTAACATAAAACATGAAATCTTTAGGGAGAGAAAGAGAGTAGAGAGAGAAAGTGGAAGGAACTCTTGAAAGATGAAATGAAATGAACTTTGATATTCCTAAGAGAACCAACACCCTCCTTGGAGGGTTTACATCACTATTTATAGGGTCTAGGGGCTTACATGAGTTTCTACTATTGTCAATATTGCCCCTTAGACTTTAACCAAACATGTAAACATTAATTAAACTTATGTAAACATGGATAAAACATAACTAAACAATATTCTAAAGCAACCTATTACAAAACTCAATGACCGAGACTTGATATTAATAAAACGTGTTCCTAACAATCTCCCCCTAAGGGTCGGTCATCAAAGGTTGCGTGACGTCATCATCTTTGTCTTTTATCTTTGACATTCATAGTTCTTGACGTCTTCAAAAATGATTAGATGGATAGTGAATCTTTGTTCATCAGGCTTTGTTCATCGTTGTTGATGTGATCCAATGATGTAGGTATCTGATTTTAGTCACTCCTTTGCCTCTGATGGATTACCGCCTTTCCAACATGCTCATACATCTTTGACGTTGCTTTCATCACATAACTTCAGATTTTTGTCATTCAACTGTATGGATTCATTTTGACATAGAATCATTCTTAGACTTTTCCGCACCGATCTTTAGTGAGAATCTTTTGTGGACTTTGAGATGTATGTATGAGCATGTGGAACCTGTGTCACGATGGTGGTTGTACCTGCATGAAATTTTGTTAGTAATAAACATCCGGTACTTACAGGTTCGGAATTAGAGATTGTTATCAGCATAGTGTGAAAACTCTCTCTAACCCTTACCAAGGCCGTTCCTAATCGGATACTCCCGAAGGAGCTTACACGGACATACAAAAGTACACCCAAGATTAGGTGAGTCGCTGGAGATCACCCCACGACTGTAGACCACTTTGAGACCACCGCGAACACTAAGCGTAACCCAAAAGGAGTTACTGAAGTGACCTGCTGTCAGGGCTGTTTGATGTTGACCCTAGCAGGATTTCCGTTCAGTCATTGAGAAATACATAAGTAATTCCTCTCATAAATGTTCTCGGCAGATTGCTAAGATCTGCGTAGGACTCGATAGTTTACAACTAGCATTCATTGATGTAGAATCACCAGTTGTAGGAATTTTAAGTGTTCCTAAGAGATCTTTGATGTATCTCGGGGCTCTAGACTCAATAAGTGCACATTTGGTCGTCGGAGGTGTGGAGCAGAGTACCTCCTTTTCAATATCAACACACTCGTAATGAGTGGTTGATAGATTATGCAGGGTTCTCCGTGTGAATGAAACAAGCACCTTTTGAGAGATACTTGAGTGGCTAGAAGGTTTAAGTGCAGTGCGTCACTGGGTCCATGACGACTTTGTTCTTCAATACCGGTGTTGTCTTAGCAACAACCAGTAGTAGATNATAAGTAATTCCTCTCATAAACGTTCTCGGCAGATTGCTAATATCTGCGTAGGACTCGATAGTTTACAACTAGCATTCATGGATGCAGAATCACCAGTTGTAGGAATTTTAAGTGTTCCTAAGAGATCTTTGATGTATCTCGGGGCTCTAGACTCAATAAGTGCACATTTGGTCGTCGGAGGTGTGGAGCAGAGTACCTCCTTTTCAATATCAACACACTCGTAATGAGTGGTCGATAGATTATGCAGGGTTCTCCGTGTGAATGAAACAAGCACCTTTTGAGAGATACTTGAGTGGCTAGAAGGTTTAAGTGCAGTGCGTCACTGGGTCCATGACGACTTTGTTCTTCAATACCGGTGTTGTCTTAGCAACAACCAGTAGTAGATGAGTTGAACCCTGTGTCTGCCCTAAGGTTGATCAACTGGAGGGCTATTTCTTTTCACCCTTTTCTTTACTTTTCTTTTTAATTCTTCAACCCTTTCTTTCCCTTTCATTCATTACTCCTTTTACATATCATACCTAAGGACTTCTAACTCTATCTATTGGTGTTGTCCCTGGGTAGATCCCTCCGGCTCTGGCGGATCATAGGACGGTTTTCCTTAACCTTAGTCAACCTTATATCTCCTTGACTATCCTATTGTTGCCATTAGAACTAAATGATTGAAATTCTCCTCAAAGTGTTTGTGAGTAAAAACTTTTGTTAACACTTTGAGGGTTTTGATTTCATTAGAGAAAGACTCCCCCTTCACATGTGCTCGTGTATTAATTCATAAATTTGCACATGCGGGAGGAGTAAGCACTTTTTGAATTGATCCATTCTTAATAAACTTGTACCCGAGGGACACGTTTACGTTGCTTAGTTAAAGGGATCCATTATCAGCTTTTAGGTGATAACTAGCCCTAATAACTAACTTGAAGTTGTTAACATTCCTAAGTAAGGAAGTTAGACCCGTCAAAGTACTTATTTACTAAGAATTTCTCGAATTGGTACACTCTACTTAGACAAGTCCTTCGCGAGACACGTTTACATCACTGGTAAGACCAGCTTGAAATTATTACCCGTCCCGGAACATGTCCTTTCGATTTACTGACTTTTGATGTTTCGTCAATTCGAGGGTTAGATCTGAGTGGAGCTCTCATGAGATAGAACTTTCCACATCATATTTTGATCACTTTTCCATTTCTCCCCCTCAAAAATAGCATACTTGATGTTATTTTTGTTAAATTTTTTGAGAAAAATATACCTTTTTGAGTTTTATGGGGAGAATCCAACGAGAACTTTTATTTAAGAACAAAGATCTTTCAAGTACTCCCCCTCAAATAGTGAACAAACTTTTTGAGATTTTGAATACGAAAGGGAATACTTGTTCTTTTGAGCAGAATTGTGAAAAACTTTGAAAATTCCGATTAATTTTACTCAAAAGTAAGAAGCTTTCGCTCCTTATATTAGGATTGAGGAACTGATGCGTACCTCAGGGTCCTTTCTTTACAAGTACGGGTTGTACAATGATATGTGTGCACAAGCCATAGTAATATAAAAAATGTGATAATGAAAAACATATTAGATAATGATGTACCAAAGGATGATCAATCAGAGTAACGGTTCATCAGGACGACGGTAAGTGAGGATGTTTGGAATAGGTGCTCTTCCTCCAACCAAGCTTTCCAATGTGCGAATGTGATTTCTGAACTTCAAACGTTGGTCGATCCTATCCATGAACTTAAGAGCTTCTCGTACATCATTCCTTATCCAACCCCTTTTGTTTCCTTGATCATAACTCTTCAGTCTTTGTTCCAGCTGATTTTTGACCAACTTGAGAGTCTGATCCCCGAAATTGTGTGTCTCATCATATCTCATAAATCTCTTAGCTTCTCCTTTGGTAAAGATAACTCCAAATGGTTTTCTGATGAATGTGCAGGGCTTCATACCTAAGTGAATGTTTGTTTGTGGAGCGGTGAAGTTGAGAGAGGTTTGATAACTTTCAACTCCTAATTGTGCATCTTCAACCCTTGCCCGGATGATGCGTTGACGAGCAAAGATTAGAAGTGAGTTGATGAGATCATATTGAAGGCTGCCAGGTAGATTTTAAACTTTGCCTTGAACCTTAAGTACATACAAATCTTCGATGTCATTAGGGTTCAATCGATGATAGTCAGCCTCACTGAATGAATACTCTTTGTCATCACTTCGTCTGACCACAATTTTGTCGAGGAAGTTGTAACCATATCTCCTTTCAGTTTCAGGAATATCTGTAATGCCAAGAATTCGGTGGTTTGTGTACGGCTTGCCTTTTGATTTGAATGCTTAGCTTCCATTTGTAAAACCATCTGCGCATTTCTGGCCAGTGAAGAATTCCCATAGATGCTTCAACATTGTACTTGGAAACCGATGATGAGTGCAAACCCTTCATTTGGTCTTCAAGATTATCAAGAAGGTATGATGCGGCCTTGAACTTGGAGAGAGATGTAGCATACCAGTGTGCTGGATTGGTTTTGCCATGAATGAGATACAAGAGATCGTTGTTGAAGAAATACTCTTTCGGGATCTTAGGATTGTTGGGAGGACCAATGAGAGGTAAAGGTTGGGAGAAGTCTTAAAATGTAAAGTCAGGATCATTTCCAGGATAGATTCTATCCCATGAAGGCCTCTTTTCCCAGGTGATGTTTTCTGACAGAGCACGTGCACATTCTTCAGTGTTGTATTCAAATTCGAGTTCAGATGTGGTGCACGTCTTGTATTCTGTGAACCCTGCTTTTCGAATCTCCACTAAATCAGAAAGTAGAAGTTTCTGGGTTTTCATGATCTTCTTGATTCTTTTGGTGAAACCTATAATAGAACCTTCTATCGGTGCTTCTGATTCAGGAACATCAGGGTGAGCATCGACCATTTCATCAAACCAATTGTAAGTTGGAGCAGAGGTGTCAATCCACTCCGGAGGTGGTATGACTGGAGCTTCTGTAGGTGGTTCGGTGATATCGGCAGGTATCTCCTGTGGGATTTCAAATCCTGGATCTGGAGAATCCAATTCCTCAGCTTCTTCCATTTGAACATCAGCTGCTGAATGTGTCGGGACTTCATCAGTAGCCTGAGTACTTGTTCCTGCTCTTTGATGTCTAGTAGTAGAGCCATGAATCCTTTTGCGTTTCCCTTGTTGTTGTTGATAAGAAATACTCTTTCGGGATCTTAGGATTGTTGGGAGGACCAATGAGAGGTAAAGGTTGGGAGAAGTCTTAAAATGTAAAGTCAGGATCATTTCCAGGATAGATTCTATCCCATGAAGGCCTCTTTTCCCAGGTGATGTTTTCTGACAGAGCACGTGCACATTCTTCAGTGTTGTATTCAAATTCGAGTTCAGATGTGGTGCACGTCTTGTATTCTGTGAACCCTGCTTTTCGAATCTCCACTAAATCAGAAAGTAGAAGTTTCTGGGCTTTCATGATCTTCTTGATTCTTTTGGTGAAACCTATAATAGAACCTTCTGTCGGTGCTTCTGATTCAGGAACATCAGGGTGAGCATCGACCATTTCATCAAACCAATTGTAAGTTGGAGCAGAGGTGTCAATCCACTCCGGAGGTGGTATGACTAGAGCTTCTGTAGGTGGTTCGGTGATATCGGCAGGTATCTCCTGTGGGATTTCAAATCCTGGATATGGAGAATCTAATTCCTCAGCTTCTTCCATTTGAACATCAACTGCTGAATGTGTCGGGACTTCATCAGTAGCCTGAGTACTTGTTCCTGCTCTTTGATGTCTAGTAGTAGAGCCATGAATCCTTTTGCGTTTCCCTTGTTGTTGTTGATTGTCTGGATCGTCATGGCGTCTCTTAGTAGACTTAGTCTTCTTGCAAGCCTCACCTTTCTTTTTCAGCTCTTTTGATTGACCTTAGCAGAGCCTTTCGAAGGTCTTCCTCATCTGGATCATCTATAATTGCTTCCAACAGCTTTCCCTTAAGATCACTAGCAGAAGGTGTAGAAGGTAGAGTCTGAACAGTTATCGGAGTTGTTTGAAACTTTTGTGTTNGTTGATTGTCTGGATCGTCATGGCGTCTCTTAGTAGACTTAGTCTTCTTGCAAGCCTCACCTTTCTTTTTCAGCTCTTTTGATTGACCTTAGCAGAGCCTTTCGAAGGTCTTCCTCATCTGGATCATCTATAATTGCTTCCAACAGCTTTCCCTTAAGATCACTAGCAGAAGGTGTAGAAGGTAGAGTCTGAACAGTTATCGGAGTTGTTTGAAACTTTTGTGTTGACAAAAATAATTCGTAAAAACGTTATTTATATTTTTCGATATCTCTACGTTTTGACGATCACAAAATGTAAAATCATTAAACGTAAGATTACTACGTAAACAAGTATTAAGCTAGTTTATATCATCATATCCAACTTAATCACTCAAGGTATGAATAAACAAGTGCTTAATACATCTCATGATCAAAGGGGTATTTAATTAATTAATACAAAGTTTATTTAATTATATAAACATATTAATACAAAGAAAAATGTTTTAATCATACTAAATATATGAATTCAAATTTTTAACCAAAATCAGTTAAGTTTTTCACCAAATAAACTTTCCCCACTAAAGACAAAATTTCTAGCCGTTACAGTAGGGCGGTCCCCTTAATTTTAAGGGGGCCGGCCACAATTAAGGGGACCGGCCACGCTCCTGTGTCAGAAAAAGTCAGAATTTTTCTCCTATAAATACCACCTTAAATCTGGTATTTTTCCTCACCTCTTGCACGAAAATTTTCAGATCTAAATCCCTCTAAACATCTTCCAAAACCCTTTGATCATTAGATTACTAATCCTTGTTTCAAGTGATTCAATCCCTTCACATCCATCCTCATTCAAAGTGCAAAAGAAGAATACTCCTTCAACAAACAAAGCTCAAGAAGTATTGTAGTGTAGTTGTGTATATTGTGTACATTATTTGTATAGTTGTGTTGTGCTTGTAATAAGTAGTGTAGAGAGAAGTAGAAGTTGTGTAGGGAGAAGAAGAAGTAGTGTAGTGGTGTGAAGTTGTGACGAAGTCGTGGTGTGCTCAAGTTGTGAAGAAGTTGTGTTGTGTTGTGAGATTGGTTCTAGCTAGAATTAGAACCCGACATCTAGCTTTGTGTCGTTAAGCCGGTGTAAGCGAAAGTTGTGTAAGGTTTCTCCGCCACAAGGGAGTTTGTTGACATAGTGAAGAAAACTCTCGAGTAGGTGACTCGGGGAGTGGAGTAGGAACAAGGAAGGTGTCCTTGTAGCCGAACCACTATAAATCCTTGTGTTGTGGTTTGATCTTTCTAACTCTTCTCATTCATTACTTATTTACTTATACTATAGTAGCTTAGTTAGTTAGTAATATATATTTGTTCATATAGTGCAAGTCTTGAATTCACATAAACTAGAATCGAAGTTTTTAAAACAAACTTGTTTTCATAAATTTTAAAACGGACGTAAAACTATTCAACCCCCCCTTCTAGTTTTCCACAATTGGTATCAAGAGCCACGTCAAACAAGATTTTTAAAATATATTGTATTTTAAAACTTGAATCGATCTATGGAATCGGAAAAATATTTAGAAGGGCAATCTATGCAAAGACCACCACTATTTGAAAGTGATGGTTTTCTTTATTGGAAAAATAGATTCGAAACTTATGTGAAATCAAAAGATCTTGATCTTTGGCATGTCATTACCTTTGGTGATTTTCCCCCTATTCAATATAATTTTGAAACTAAAAAGGATGAAATTGTATCTTTTGAAAAACAAAATGATGATTTGAAAAAGAAACTAGCAAAAAATAATGAGGCTAAAATGGTTATTTATAATGCGTTACCACGCAAAGAATATGAAAGAATTTTTATGTGTAAAACCGCAAAAGATATTTGGGATTCTTTATTAATCACTCACCAAGGTAATAGTCAAGTCAAAGATAATAAAATAGATCTTCTTGTTCAACAATATGAACAATTTATGATTCCGGAAGAGGAATCAATAGATAATGCATTTGCTAGGTTTAACACTATCATCACAAGTTTAAAAGCACTTGATGAGAATTTTTCTAGTAAGAATTTTGTTAGGAAATTTCTTAGGGCTCTTCATCCAAAATGGCGAGCTAAAGTTACGGCAATTGAAGAATCGAAGAACTTGTCAACTCTTCAACTTGACGAGTTGATCGGCAACTTGAAGGTTTACGAAGAAATAATAAAGAAAGACTCCGAGATGGTCAAAGGGAAAAAAGAACAAAGCAAATCAATCGCATTGAAAACTAGGAAGGAATCTAGTGACGAGGATAGCTCAACCCCCGAAAGCGATGACGAAGAATATGCTATGGCCGTAAGAAACTTCAAGAAATTCTTCAAAAGACAAGGAAGATTCGTTAGACAACCACATGTTCAAAGAAAGGCATTCCAAAGATACAAAGATGACAAAAATAACAAGAGCGGAAGGAAGTGTTATAAATGTGGCGAATCGAATCATCTTATCGGAAAATGTCCAATTATGACAAGGGATCAAAATCAAAAGGCGTTCGTTGGAGGAGCATGGAGCGATAGCGATGTAGATGATAAAGAAATAACAAAGGACGAAAAATGTCTTATAGCCAAGGCATCCAATGAGGTACTTTCCGAAACCAAATACTTTAGTGATAAAAATCAATCATTAGATGAAAAAGACCTAGAAAATGAATATAATAGATTATGCAAATTAGGTCAAGAGGTTATAGCTAAAAATAAGTCACTAAAACATATTAATAGTCGATTAGAAAATGAAGTACTCGAATTAAAAATTAAACTACAACATTTAGAAAAAGAAAAAGAAGTTTCTATAGAATGTAAAACATGTTTAGAGGTTAAAAATGAAAACGAAAAACTTAAAGACGAAATTTTCAAACTTTGACAAGTTTAAAAATAGTAGCAACTCACTAAAGAAAGTAATAAGTGTTCAAGAAACTTTGGGAGATAAAACCGGTCTAGGATTCAACTTAATTAATGTTTCAACTAGTGAAAATAAAAATATAAAGTTTGAATGTGAATCTAGTAAACAAAAACCACTAGACTCAAAACCTAAGTATATACTTATAAAAGATAGAAAAATACCTATTGCGAGTAATGAGGAAGTAAAAAGTTTTTATAAACCATCATTAAAAGCAAAAACCGGATTTTTTAAACCAAAATTAAGATCTAAAACTCCACCTCCAAATAGACCAAATAATCCTCATCTTCGGTCTAAAATCCCTCAACCTAAAAGAAATGAAGGTAGACAAAACTTCTTTCATAATAGTCACCCAATGTGGAATTATCCACATCAACCGAGTTTTGGCCCATGGGGAATACTTCCACTATACATGCATCCTAGTCAAATGCAAACCATTTTTGGTTCAAACAATTTTGGACCAATGAAACAATGGGGACCGAGACAATGGGGACCAAATGGCTAAGTTGTCATTCTTCGAACAAGTTGGTATATCATCTACACATGACTTCTATAAGTCAACATGGCAACTTGAAGTTTTTGAAGAAAATTTGTTGAAGACTAAAAGGTACGCATTTCTTTTAAGTTTCTTGTTAAAATTTATATTATTAGATTAATAACTAGTTAGAATAATGCTTAGTTATATAGCTAGTAATATTTGCATGCTCACATATTATGAACCCCTCTTAGTTGGCCTTCCTAGGATTTAAATAAAATTGTTCATTGTCAAACAACATAGAAAATGGAAATCTTCTATGTCCACTAGTAGAAAACTCATGGTGATGAAGTGAAATGAGTTAAGTGGATTAATCGTTAATATAGAAGTAAGACTAGATCCCTCGCGTAACAAATCTATGGATGAAACAAGCTCTCGAAGACTATGGCATTAGGTTAGAAAATGTTCCTATTATGTGCAATAACAAAGGTGCTATAGATTTAAGTAAGAATCCCGTTCAACACTCTAGGACTAAACATATAGAAATACGCCATCACTTTCTTAGGGATAACGTACAAAAGGGAAACATTACGATAGAAAAGGTAGCTTCGGAAGATAACATTGCGAACATATTCACTAAGCCCCTTAAGCGTGAATTATTCAACCACTTGCGTTTAGGATTAGGAATGATGGAACAAATTGATTGAATTTTCTTGAAAATCTAAAATTTTCTGAAATTTCAAAATTCTGGACACTTTCAAGTGTCAGATGGGCAGACCCCTTAAATATATTAGGGCGGCCCCCTTAAAATTAAGGGGACCGGCCTCTATTTAAGGGGGCCGGCCATCTGATGGTGAAAGTTTCTGTGTTTTCGTTATTCTCCTCCAAAATCTGAATCTAGGATTCTATTTTGCACAAAATCAGGAATTGAGATATTTTGTTTGCATAATTATACTTTCAAAGAAAAACCTCAATTCTTTTCAAAATCATTCTCACGATTATGAAAACTTATTGTTGAATAATGATAAAAACGTTTTTCTCAAATCATGCATAATAGTCTCACTCTCGTTATCTATATGTATATAATCCAATATATACTTATATGTGACACTTAGAAGTGAGCAAAGATAGATCAAGGAGATCAAAAAATTGTTTCTTAGGAAAATTTATTTTCTCTTCATAGAAGTCAAAACAATCTTAACTCAACATTTGTTTCATATAGGCACACACTAGAACAAAATCAAGAATTACAAAATCACATTTGTTCCATCACTAGTTTCTCACTAACTAGTTGCCTTACACTAAGATAGGAGTTTTAGGTTGAATGATTTGCTAAATTTCCTATTTGTCTTATTGGTTATGCATGCATGCTTAGTTATGATTATCTTATGTGCTTACTTGCTTGCCTATATACTTTTCATGCATATTTCATTAAGATAATACTTGCCTTGTTGCCTAAAGAGTTGGACTTGCCCAAAACCAAACCTCATAACCTTTACACACTCAAACCTCATAACCTTTAAACACTCAAACCCCATAACCCTTTCACACTCAAACCACCAAAGTGAAATGAAAAACCAAGTCATCCCTTCCATCAACATCGCTCTCAAAAATCAAACCACTTGATACTCATTTCCCATCTTCACCAATACCTCCATCTAGTCATCCTCACAAAAAGATTCAAACATTTCCTACACTTTACAAAGTGTGTCATTGCCAATACAACTTAACCCATGAAAGTCAAACTATACATCATAATAACAAACCATCCATCCAATCTTCCAAATACACCTTCATCCTTGCTCCCAAAAATACACCTTCATCTCACACTTCACCTTCAACACACCTCACCATAATCCACCATGGATTCACCAAAAACTTCCATTTCCAAAACATCAAAGAAACAAAAAGATCCTCATCATCACTCCCAAATAACTCTTCATTGACTTAACCAAAGATGACAACACAACCCCATCATTTCAACCTCAATGCTCATCTCCTACTGCACCAAATGGACCATCCATAAACAACCTCCACTCGTGGAACGTCCTCTTTTTCCACACATCTTCATCTCTATCCATCAATGGATATCCCAACTCACAAATGTCACCACCACCAAAAGTGTCACCACCACCAAAAGTGTCACCACCACCTTCCTTGAACATCACTCTTTCGCTTCCACCTAGTCATCTCCACTTGATCCTCATTTTCCATCTTAACCAATAAATCCACCGAGTCATCTTCACGAGAAGATTCAACCATGTAACCATTCCCTACATTCCACTTTCCAACAAGTGAAGAACACAAAGAAGATATCTAAGCTTCAAGTGTTGTCGAGTCATCACCACTTCATCCAAGTGAATTTCATTGCGAAATGCGTCTTTTCCACTTTCTAACAAGTGAAGAACACAAAGAAGATATCCAAGCTTCAAGTGTTGTCGAGTCATCACCATCTCATCCAAGTGAATTTCATTATGAAATGCGTCTTACCACTATCTTACAAGTGAAGAACACAAAGAAGATATACAAGCTTCAAGTGTTGTCGAGTTATCACCACCTCATCCAAGTGAATTTCATTACGAAATGCGTCTTTGGTCGTCACCTCATTTCACATATCCACCTTCGGTCGTCAACCAACAAAACACCTAAAAATCCCATGATTCCCAATCATTCACCTTTTTCAAACGATATATTAATCTAAACCATCATTGTCAACCCTTTATCACCAACACTTCCCTAAATACACCAACACATTTTGTCTAGCCAATCCAACACATATTATCCTTCCGTAAACACAAAATCATCACACTATATATACCCCTCTTCATCACAAATCATTACTCAACCAATCATGACTTCTCCCAACAAACCAAAGTCAAAAATCCTCATCAATAAATGATGTTGTCTCTAACCAACCAACACCTAAGCCTCCAACTTACCCACATGAAACCACCCTTCTACATCAACAAGACAACCTCACAATCACAATCACCTCACTCACTTCTACCAAATGATCCTTTTGAGGAACATACTCAATTTCAAAACAACAACCATTACCCTCAACAAAACATGAATCCCATGCCAAATCACAACCCAACAACTCCACCATCACCATCCACCGAACATAAAAAGTTCGTTGAAGAGCTCAAAGAAGCTCATGAGCTTAATGCTCCTCTTGCGTTACACCTTACTCAACGCAATTTGGATCAAAAACCTTCCTCCACCAACTCCTCTCCATCAAACAATTTGATCCATTTTGAGAACCATGTCAACAATTACTCTTGTTGCACCTTTCTCCAAAAACAAAACCAAACCCATCACTCACTCAAAACACCAACAATTCATCAACCGCTCCGAACACCATTCCCACAAAGATCCATCTCTACTAAATCCAACTACCATGCTTCCCATCTTCAAATAAAATCTCCACAAACCTTTTGTGTTTCAAGCAAGTCCAAGAGACCTCAAGTTGGCAACTTAGTGTTATCTAGTGTAATTTGCTAGAAAAGCATATATATATATATGCTTACGTATTAATGAATGCTGGCTGTGTTATATTATCAAGCATTATTGTTAGTTCTCTTGTACTATATGTATTACATGCATCATATATATTGCTTGTGCTCTAACTATTTTTGCAAGCATTCCATATCTCGATTCTTCTTATAACCTCAAAACGAGGGGGAGTATACGTCAAGGGGGAGCTCCAAGTTAATCGGGATAAACCTTTTTGATGCTAACAAAAAGGGGGAGAATTGATGTAAACTCATACTTATACTTGTATATATACTAATTTTCGCTTAATGAGTTTAGATTTTGTAATCATCAAAAAGGGGGAGATTGTTGACATAAATAATGTGTAAAACGTTATTTATATTTTTCGATATCTCTACGTTTTGACGATCATAAAATGTAAAATCATTAAATATAAGATTACTACGTAAACAAGTATTAAGCTAGTTTATATCATCATATCCAACTTAATCACTCAAGGTATGAATAAACAAGTGCTTAATACATCTCATGATCAAAGGGGTATTTAATTAATTAATACAAAGTTTATTTACTTATATAAACATATTATATATTTTTGAAAAACAATTTTGGTAATAAAGAAAAATGTTTTAATCATACTAAATATATGAATTCAAATTTTTAACCAAAATCAGTTAAGTTTTTCACCAAATAAACTTTTCCCACTAAAGACAAAATTTCTGGCCGTTACAGTAGGGCGGCCCCCTTAATTATAAGGGGCGGTCCCCTTAATTTTAAGGGGGCCGGCCACAATTAAGGGGACCGGCCACGCTCCTGTGTCAGAAAAAGTCAGAATTTTTCTCCTATAAATACCACCTTAAATCTGGTATTTTTCCTCACCTCTTGCACGAAAATTTTCAGATCTAAATCCCTCTAAACATCTTCCAAAACCCTTTGATCATTAGATTACTAATCCTTGTTTCAAGTGATTCAATCCCTCATCATCCATCCTCATCCAAAGTGCAAGAGAAGAATAATCCTTCAACCTCAAGTTTGAGAAGTATTGTATATTAGTTGCGTATATTGTGTATCTTTTGTGAAGTAGTAGTGTATTTGTAATTAGATAGATCTAGGTGGGTTAGTTGTGAATAGAAGTTGTGTAGAGAAGAAGAAGTAGTGAAGTATTGAAGAGGTGTGTAGTTGTGAAGAAGTTGTGGTGTGTAGAAGTAGTGCTAAGTCGTGTAGTGGTGTGAGATTGGTTCTAGCTAGGATTAGAACCCGACATCTAGCTTTGTGTCGTTAAGCCGGTGTAAGCAAAAGTTGTGTAAGGTTTTCTCTGCCATAAGGGAGCTTGTTGACATTGAAGAAAACTCTCGAGTAGGTGACTCGGAGAGTGGAGTAGGGCAAGGAAGGTGTCCTTGTAACCGAACCACTATAAATCCTTTGTCTCGTGGTTAGATCTTTCCATCTTTAACTTATTACTTAGTTTACTTACTTACATCTCGTATAGCTATAATTGTTTATATTATGCATGTGTTGATTTACATACTTAGCTTACATCATTATTATTCATACCTTGATATAGTTGTTCATATTGTTCAAGACTTGAGTTCACATAAGATCGAATCAAAGTTTTAAAAGCAAACGAGGTTTTAAAACTAAACTAAGTTTTCAAAAACAAAGTTTTCATAACAAACCTAAAAGGACACACATATAATATATCATATAGTTGTTTTTATCCTTAACTCTAATCAAAGGCTTTTCAAACAAACAATTGAATAAACTCGAATCAATTTATTGAAACCAAGCATTTGTATAAATTAAAAAGACGTAAAACTATTCAACCCCCCTTCTAGTTTTCCACATTTTGTGTTACGACCCTTTCAGATTATCTTTGATGTATTGTTCCACAGTTGCTTGAAGTTGTTCACGAACATATTTTCGAACTTCTCCTGGTAATCTATTCTTCACTCTGTCTGCCACGGCTGCATCAATGTTGTAGACTTTGAATTGTTCAAGGTCTTTTTGTTGATCTGAAATCTGCCCTTGTAAATTCTTCATTTGTTGTTGTAACGATCTTAGCAGACTAGGATGAGCAGTTTCTTGTGGAGCTTGGGTTGTTTGAGTTGGAAGTGGTTGAGTCATTGAAGGTTGATCCTGAGATGAGGTTGCTTGAGGTTGTTGAAGTGGAGCAGTAAATGGAACAATCTCATGACTTCCGGTGATGTCAACGTTAGTGTCATCCGTTTCTTGTTCTTTTGGCTGATCATCATCATCATTCCCAGTTTCATTATCACTTGCTTCATTGTCAGAGTCTTCATCATCATTCTTTTCCTCATCACTTGTTACTCTTATTCTTTCATCTCTACTTTCAGTTTCTCCTTCAGATTCTTCAGCAACAGCTTCACTAACTTCTCTGTCTTTGTCACTGGTCTGTTCTTCTTCGTCAGTAAGCTGTTTTTCTGAGCTTGATAACGCTCAAAGTTAACATGTTTTTAGAAGCGTTATTGTTGGTTTTTCGTATGGAAATTGGTCATATTTGTATACATTTGTTACTTAATCGTGGAAAAGTGTTTATACATGCAAATATAGCCAAAAGCAGTGAAAGATGCTTAAAAGTGAAGAAATGAAGTGATCATGCTTGTTGGGGAAAGATTCGAATGGAAAAGGATGAAATTAATGCATGGACAAAGGATTTGATATAGACGAGCTTTCTATACATATTTACCAAAGAAATATCAAGTTCTAATGTACCAAGACATGCCACGAAGAAAGGAAACACATGCGAAAAGAATCGGCGAAGAAAAGTGAAAGAAACAACATAGTGGAGGCATCCAGCCGATCGGCTGCAACCCGCAACCGGATCGGCTGGATTTTGACCAAAAGACTCCAACCGATCGGTTGGACCTTCAGCCGATCGGTTGGGGAATTGCTGCTGTTACAAATTCGCATTTAAAGGTGTATTTACTCTCCATAATCATTGGTGGCTGATCATTTCTAGTTATTAACTATCATGGGACGTTTTTACTTGGAAGAGAAGAGTTATGAGGCTATATAATGAGTACTTAGCCTCTAGATTACATGTACCATCTTTTATCAATATTATTGTTACACTAAAGTGTTACTAGTTCATTTTCT